>JBCFXI010001074.1:0-78571 GCA_038496175.1 Ampulex compressa
ATGTTACATTAATCAACATATTCATAGTTTACACTGTCATGCATGCATTGTCATACATTTCCTCGCAATTATCAAATGTAGACATTTTGTCCAATATATTTAATGGCAAGCAATAAACGTAAAATATGTTATATTCCTTGTTTGCCTACTCTTGATTGAAAAGGCGGGAAATGTCGGCCATGCTGTTTGGCGTTAGCGACGCCATCAGTCGTTAGTGACGGCAACGAATATACTCTTGGTTACAGCGGCTGGTCTTCCCATTGTACGTTCCCCTTTTTCTCTCTGTCATTATCTCTCTCTTTCTCATACCTCGGTTCTTGCTCTCACTCTCTCTCTCTCTCCCACTCTCTCCCCCTCATTCTCTCTCGAGCTCGCTCGTTTTCTTTGTCTATTTCACGAACTCTCGTCTTTCGTACATATTCTCACTCACCTCGGCAGTGAGATATTCCAAGATAGCTGCACTGTATACCGCCGCCGTAGCACCGACTCGTCCGTGACTTGTGGTTCTATTTTTCAAATGCCTATGAATCCTACCGACGGGGAACTGAAACCAGAATTAACGTGAAAATATACATTGTGCTCATGCTTAACCATTGCTATATCGTAAGACAATATTGCTTTCGTGGCAAGGTAAATATTTTCGGGTCAGAACGCATCACACGTAATGCCTGTTCAAATAACATAGGTCCACACAGCGTCAGCAGCTTTTCACACGAGAAATATCGAACGACGAGAAATGACACGATTTTTCGCTATACTCCACTTTCATAACGGCTTCGTAGCCGCTTTATTTTCCCGAATTCCCCGACATCGGATCGTTCTGAATGTAAAAGTGCATATGGCTATGCATGGATCGTTGCCCGTAAACTCGGTCCTGTTTTAACGCAACGAATATCGAACGGTATACGATGATTCGGCTTTCCCGAGCTTTCCAGCTTTAGTACGAGGTTTCGTCATCCGTCTGTGCACGCCCTACATTTTGCCCGTCTCTGATAAATATGATAATCAATCGATTTTGCACGATTGTCAGCCGGACGTATCGATGGCCCGCATTAATATTCTACGTGTCTTATGCAACACTACGATTTTGCAAAAATCAATACCACATTTAAATTTGAGTTTTACAGTTCGAAAAAAATATTTTAAGTACGTTTGACACATCTCACCCGCGTCAACAGAATGGAAAACGCTGTGTTCAAGAATTAAGAAAACAATACGGGTCAACAGTTATCGAATATGTGTTAATCATAGAGTTAATGTTTACATGCCAACGTAATGACAGATAGATGGAATCATACGAAAACAGAATCATAAACAGAGTCACGCTTGTCACTGTAGACCCTCTCGAGGTAATTAAAACATTGTACAAAAATACCACGAAAATATCGGCGAATAATAATAACCAAGTGGTTCATATTTAGTTATGGGATACAAAGCAGCATTAAAAAACATTAGTAACTGAATTTGAAGACGTGGGAGAGGGGGATGTACAAATGGTCCTATCCGACTCTTGTTTGAAAACGGCTGACCTCACACGTATCTGTCCTAACTTCAATTCAAAAAATAATACATTTTTTCTCATTTTTTTTCGCACATTCCTCGTTCTATTCATTAAGGAGTATAATTCCAAGCAATATTGCACCATTTCTAGTGCAAACAAAAATCAGTCATTTATAAAAATGAAGTATTCTCTCGCTCGCGGAAGAAGCTCCCGGTTTTTCGCGCCAACCATGATGTTTTAACCTGCCCGGTTATAAAACTTATCAAAATATTTATCTTAGCTTTCACTGTCACATAGCAACAATTGTAGATCCGGATTTTGCATGTTTCGGTCGGCCGAGTAGTACGTATTAAACTCACCTGCAAACCGGCCCTCGCCGAACGAGAGACCGCCTTCGCCTTCGCTTTACCAGAGTCCTTGCCCGCCTTTCCGCCAGCCTATTCAGAGACGAAAATCACGGTTAATTTGCAAGATACGGCCATAAAACTTCGCCAGTAGATAGTACAGACATCGTAGATCACGGTGATGTAGTCGTGAGCCGCGGATGGCCAAGGGATCCAGCAAAAACTCGCGGATACTCACCATTATGCGACAAGAGCCTTTGCGGTTCACTACACGACAGACTTACGGAGAGCACAGACGACGCCGTCTAAGCGCGGTCCCGCCAAATACGCTTGGCGCTGTCGGCGCGTCCCGCGGTCGACCCACGTGACCCCAACGGACCAATCCTCGAAATACGTTCAACGTTCATTCGCCATCTACCGGGTCTCCCTAACTTTTAGTAACCAAGCACGATCATAGCGTCTCCTCTTGCCACACACGAATGTTATTATATACGTGGGTAATTTTCCGCTCCTTATAAGATACATTAAATCTCAATTCGGCCGCCTACCGTTTCCTTTGCACTTTTTGAGCACTCCCAATGACCTAACTTTGCTTTTTATATCGCACAATTGGCGAAGCCAGCCGATATATTTCGCCGCCGTCTAAATTTATCGCGTAAAATAGCTGCCTTAAATATATATTGGCACCGAAGATAAACACTGAATTACCGGGTATGCATGCAAAACAATGTTTGCACGCATATCGGTATTTCGTTATTCCGTGCTTCGTTACAAATGTAAACGACAAGCTTCACGAGGTATACAAAAAAATCGTTGTGAAAAGAAATTTTTAATTATTGCTCTTGCCGATATTTTGGTAATAAAATTTTACTATATTACAGTATATAAATGTGCTTGTAAGTTGAGGTACGCCATTTTTTTACGCATGAAGTATCATCAAGACTAAATATTTGCTCACTATTCATATCATATGTTAAGCGCCTAACTTATCGTCATCGATATACGTAGTTTGCCGGGAAGAAAATCGAAAGCATATGCAGTATCGTTCTTCCTTCAAGCAAGTATCATAGGATCACTTTATGGTGTGGTGGAGCATCACGATGTTTATAGATACCGTATCATCTTTTATTGATAGAAAGGCAGTTGCATAATATCATACAAAAAAATGCATATAGGAAATACGTACGTTGTTGCTACGGGATAGTATAAAAATTATACTACAGGGAGAGTAAACGCGTGGCTAATCGCATTCATGTTCATCCTGAAGGGCGGTAAACGCTTTTCGGACTATTACAAAATTATTGCGGAATTATCTCGAGCAGTCCCCAACGTGCCCCGCGTTTATATTATTAAAGAGCACTGTCCAAAGTTGCGGTCGGCAGGACTATTACGATGGGCCGCAATATCGACGAGTAGGTGCGCAGACCTGCGCATTGTCGAGCGCGCACCAGGTTACGTGCTATTTTTCCCGCCATTTTTCTCATTCCTCGCCCTCCCGCCATCGTCTGCCGCCTATGTTTACCCTCTCTCGTCCGGAACGTTCGACTCTCCATACTGTAGCCACAACCGCGTGTCATAGAAACTTATTAAATTTTTATTGGTCGTTCGCTGCCTCTGCTAGCTCATCACACTTGTCGTCTAAGTCATCCTGCAAAAACATTTCGATGCCCATTACTATCGTACACATTGAAACGATCACGCAACAGATGGACGATGCATTCGCCATTTCTGCTCGTACGCATGGCGATAAAAAGTATGCGCGTTAGTCGGTGTAAATGGCAATTACGCTAACCCCTCCAAAGAAGTGCAGTAACTGTAAATGACCATTTAATTTTTTCAACAGCTAAGGCACATTATATCATTTCCCCGTACATTAGCAAAAAAGATCTTGCTCCGCGATACTCAATAGGCTATAAATACATTTTATTTTTTTTTTCTGGATTACTTTAATCTCAGGTTTTGATTTCATTAATAATCTATGTAATGTTATGTACCCTCAGTGTTATATCAAATTTTTACTGAAATTATTCCAAACGAAATACGAATATTTTCTGATTCGATAGTACTCGCGCGAAAAATACTCCACTAGTTTGCTTCTATATATATTCAGCTTGAATTTTAGTTTGTCCCGATTAATTAAAAATACCTCATCCCCCTTTTCAAGATGAATTCAACCGAGTACATCCTTTCTTAATTAGAATACACCGATCCTGTGGAACAGGTCGGAACTGTCATAGCCAGTATCCCCTCGGTAATATCCGTACCTCGTCAAGCTCCAGGCATTTGCCCCATTCAAGAAGCGTAATCCTGTGGTCGTTATTGGTGTCGCAGGAATCGAGGAATGGCGCGATACAATGCTCGAGGGCCATGAGAGGTGCTCTGATGGGGAAAAGCTCGTGCCTGGATACGGCCCTATCATGGGGGTGGCCGTCGAGGTCGCACCATTTCCAAATGGCCGCGTTTGTCCAGCGCAACGTATGATTCGTTTCCGCTTCTCGTTGCATCTTCAAATAGTGAGACGGCAGTTCCTGACGGTCGGCTAGATCGCGCATAATGTTGAAGAGCCAATCGCGCATACGCCTTGGGAAATCTGCCATGTCCTCTTCTTTGCACATCTATGCAGTGGGAAAGGCATTCGGGGTGCATATTACGGTGAAATTGCATTTTTACTCGCGATGTACGGTTCGATGTTTATCAACCCTATTCTATTACCTTAAACTCGATTACCGAATATAACTAAAGAATCTATCGCAACAAGGATCGTCTACTTAACCGTCGTTACATTTCCATTATGAACCAAGAATACAGGTTATTCTAGGAGACTGTAGTATAAGATAAACTAGAGCTGAATATTAATTGGATGGAAAAATGTTATTTGGCGCAAATCATGGACAGTACAATAAACAAAATGTGGCGTTCGTTGCCAATTTTTGTATCGTTCAATATCAAGGTTTTCTAAAATTAAACGATCCAAAGTTACCCCTACCGCTCGTGCAGGTTTATCAAAACAATCTGAATTGTAGTTCAAAATTACACTGCGCCGGAAAAAGGGGTTGTGGATACTTACCGGCATCTGTCTACATTCGCCGTAATACTCTATGTGAACGTGTTGATAATCGGGACCCCTGCACCTGGCGTCACCGGTGTCGCAGTAACAACGGGCCTGGTATACCTCGCAATCGCTGCCAAAGGTCTCGTTGTAATTGGTACAAACCTTGCGTCTAGGATCGACTTCCTGGTCACAGACCTCGACGCAGACGCATTCGGCTGTGCCTTCCTCCGTGGCCTGAAATCGTGGACTTTTCATCGTCGTTTCTCGCGATAAAACCTTCTTTCCGTCGCGCACAAAAATCACGCACCGCGGAAGGAAAATTTCCTCGGAGGACTTTCGAGAGGAATATTTAATTTTCCAAACGAACGATTCCGACACTGCGGATAATAAATCCAGGATGTCGGGATTACGACTTTTTCGAAGTAGATTCATAAAGAATTTCATAAGTCTGATAAAAAAAAAAAGTACGTAAGACGTGTTACCAGGGCGGAGAAATTTTAAATCTGGAATCGTACCGTTCTACTCCGACATTCTATTTGGAGTCAGTATGATTTGATTGCCGCAGGATAAAAGTCCAATGCCGAGAGCCGACTCGCATATCGAAGACAGAAAGGGTATATGTCCTTTTGTATAATCGATTAAAAAACTCCGATTAGAAAGATAGTCTCTAAAGTTAAACAAGATTAAAACTATGATAAAAAAGGATCAAGAAGAATTCCAATAGCCATCGCCACAGTGGCCTGATCGGAAGATGCTCAAAACGCGGAGTATCGAGATAATTCGTACGACATAACGCTTACGTAAGCGTAAGCTCATCGTTTTCATAGGAGTCTTAAAGAGACAAATACGATCGAGAGAAATTCTCAGAACCGTTGCCGCTAACAATTTATCCCGAAACGTCCAAAATTCAAGGTAAAGTCATCCGGATGACATATCATTTACGTGAACTTTGCCCTTGGTAAACATATCGCCGTGTACTATAAAGGGTGTGTCATTTAAAAGTTTGTTTTTAAAAACGCTACAAAGCGAGTCTACATCGATATTTAAAACAAAATTTTTTTTTAACGCGAAGGTTGGAGTCCCCGATTTAAGAACGAAAAACCAGAACGATTTAGAGAAAGATTTAAGTTAAGAGAAAGATTTTAGATTAAACTGCAAATTTAAGAGGAACAAACCAGTAGATGGCCCACCCTATATTTAAAGTAATTCACGCAAAAATGCTTAAAGTAAACTACGATAAGAATAATTCAGTTGACGCGTCATATCCATTATTTCGCGCATAGACGTGATTTGTGCACAGAAATAAACAAGAGAATCAACCGCAACGAACCCTGCAAACGCGACCTGCGCCGCAGTGACGGTCCATACACGGGTCCATACGGAGCAGACGCTGTCGCTTTGATTCAACCTCGTTTCCACCGTCCTGGTTGGTGACCTCAGCGTCCTCGACTGCATCATTGGCTGCTTCGTCAGCCTCCAACATGTTCATGACGTCATCCTGAACGCTGGCTTCTGTCGTGGTGGTACGACGGCGATGCTTCCTACGTCTCTGCAAACCGATAACGATCGTAAGCCCCAAGGTTTTCCGCTCTCGATGTACTACTCCTATTCAGAGGCCCCGATCTACTCTCGATGGCGAGAGCCGATCGATTCTCCCATCGACGTACCTGATGCTGAGCAGAGACGTCCACCAGGAGGGCCACCAAGAGCAGCCCCAGCAAGAGCAACTGCAGTTTCGTCCGCATTGCGATCTGTGCGACGGACAATCGATCGATGAGTTGCGTGCCCACGCTCAAGACCCGCTTATTTTCTACTCGATCCTCCCCGCGCTCTTCGCACGCACGAGGGAGGTTTAATCGTCCACGAGTTTAATCGGCACGACTTCCTTCTCGTTAACCGATTCGCCGGCTCGCGACGATGCAAACTCGTTCCTCGATCCTCCGCGCTCGAGATAATTGACCCGCGCGGCCCGGCGGACGGCCGCAAGGCTGTTTCGTCAAATCGTAACTTAAAATCCATACGCGAGCGGCCGGCGGTTGGGTCAACGCGTGCGGCGATAAATCTCGGGAGGCCTTAATAGGAGCAACGAAGCGATAACCCAAATACTCGGAAATCACGGCATTCGTGACATTACCGGCTCCTCGCTCCCTTCCGCTTCTTCCCTTATGCGCTCCGATCTTTCCAGCGGCCGCTGATGCAATCTATTTATACGTCCTCCTTATTGCTCCGAATTAACATCGAGGAAGACGAAGGACGCGCCAATCGAAACGCGCACGCCCACCGGTCAACGCTGGCCATGAGGAGACCGTTTTCATTAAAATCTACATTAATCCAAATGGTTTCGCACCGTGGACCCGCTACTCGATGGCGCCCTGCTCCCGTAGAAATTCCCCTCGAAACCCTATACGGAGAGCTACGGTGGTGTAGTGGATAGAGGCTCAGGCTGCCACGCGGCAGACCCGGGTTCGAATCTCGCCAATCACCTCTGGTTTTTCTATGCGATATGTGTACCTTAGCTCTGATGATGAGGAACCCAGCTTGAACGGTAGGTTCTAGGCCAAATGACCTTAGCAGTCGGTGTCGAGAAATGAATTTAAAAAAGAACCTCTGGTTTTTCTATGCGATATGTATACCGTAGCTCTGGTGATTCGGAACCCAGCTTAAACAGTAGGTCCTAGGCCAAATGACCTTAGCAGTCGATGTCGAAAGATGAATTTAAAAAAGAACCTCTATTTTTTCTATGCGATATGTATACCGTAGCTCTGTTCGGAATCCAGCTTGAACGGTAGGTCCTAGGCCAAATGACCTTAATAGTCGGTGTCGAAAAAGGATAAAAAAATAAAAAATAAAAAGAATAAAAGAAACCCTATACGCGTGCATCTCACGAGGGATTATATCTCGGCGATACGGTATCTCGGACCTAAAGCTCGGCCGACGTGGACCTCCGCTCGACGACGTTCGCGTACGACGAACGAAAACGGGGTTTCTCGCTTCCGGCCGTCAATGTTCTAAACGCGGCACCCGCCGTTTTACGACCGAACTTCAATTCCGTTTGATTACGTTTACAACGAAGCGTGCGCGGCTCGTTAAGCGAAGACCTTCGCCAATTTGCAAACTTACGCGGCGCTGCGTATCTTCCCGCTTAAACCCACAAAACACGATTCGTGCGCCTCTCCCGGTTTTATCGGCCACTCGAGCTCTTCCCACGGATCTTTCGAAGGAACAAACTACCTTCCAGCCGTACTTATCGTACCAGCCAAGACCTTTCTTCGCGCTGGTACGAAGTTGAAAAATTCTCCTGGCACGTGGGAAATATCTTGGGTGTCCCCGTTTTAGCGCTGCGTTCGCGAAAGCGCGGATTCCCGCGTGGCGTCTCGCCGTTTCCTTGGATTTGCTAAAAGCTTCGTGACGGATCGCGATTCTTCTCGAAGCTCGCGCTCGCGATGCGATTTGAAACGAGCGGAGGCGAGCGCGTAGGAAACCCGGTATTTGGCCCTGCTTTTATCGCCTCTCTCATCTGCGCCCACGAACCTCGCGATATCGAACCTCGACCAACCGCACGCCCAAGATTTTCTGCTTCCGAACTTTGCTACTCTCGCGTAGCCAGCGGTAAATCAAATTCAGGGATGTCCTTCTCGTGCAAAAATTGGCACGGTGGAGAGGAAGCGCGGGGGAAATAAGGCTCGTGGCTGTGCATAAAGCATAACGGTGTTGCGTGAAGCCTGAATAATGTAATGCTCGAACATTGTCCGGCATTTGTATTACAGCGACATACAAACTGCGTGAGTAGCGCGCTCGAATGCAAGGTTCTGCGCTTAAAAGACATTCTGTAAGAAATATTTCCTTAGGCACCGCTTTTATCTCGCGCTGGATGTAAGTGGATCAAATAATATTCCGAACCGGGTAAATCGCGCGGGCGTAATTTCGCGTTTCCAATTCGGGCGCAACGCGTAATCGAATAGTAAATTGCCTCTGTACACACTGGCTTGGAATTGCGAAACACAATAGTTTTTCTCGCTAAGCGGGAAGAATCGGATTAACGCGATTGCGCGATGCGAAATTTTTAAGAGGCCCCGTTTGAAGAGTAAATTAACTTTCGGGATATTGCGTTTGAACGACAGATTACAAAGTTGAAAAGCGCCGTACGCTCGAGGGGAAAGCGCGAATGAAACGCGAGCAGAGTGCGTTGACCCTCCGACTGGCGAGGCATTTGCGAAATTTCAGCGATAAAAGATACCTGCAAGAGGGCGAAGACGTCGAAGACGCTATATAAGGTAGAGGTAATTTCTGCAAGCGGCCAAGAGAGTTTCAGGAGCGTTAACGTATATCCACGAGTCTCTCACGAATGCTGCCTCGTGTCGTTTCTGCTGATGGAAGTTTCAAAGTTTACAATATCGCGTGGCACGATATCGCAGAAATTCGAGAGCTCGAGGGTCAGGTTATCTGACGTCCTGATAGCTCACCAGCGTTGCACTCGTTTCGAGTTAATCATAACTGTATCCAAGAATCGCAGAAAATGATTTGATCGAACAATCCCTTCAGCCAGAGGATACTTTTTCAGTATTCGCGTTATAGCTCGATAATTTCCCTCGTTTACACTGGACATTCGTAACTGCACCAAGGATATCGGATGTCCGTTCTACACAGGATATGATGTCGGGGCAATATACGAGGAGATAAAGTCAGATACGCCTACCATTTGCGCGCCCATTGCGAAGATTTATCGCCGAATCTCGATGATTCGTCCGCTATCGATACGTGGTGCGCACTCAACGGCCAGAACGAGCCGCGTAATTTACATTATTTACATAATAACCAGAGAGCGTTATTGCATCGGCAGGATGCATGAAATCGTGAGGGAGCATTCGAGGAAGTAAGGAGTCGCGAGGAATACGCCATCGCGCCGTACAAAAGCCGACGTGCAGCGATGGGACTTGTGCGCGTAAATTACGAGAACCGACAGGGAGGCGATGCAGAATGTAAAGCGAGAACGTTTGGTTTACCATGGCTCGTCCATGCTTCTTAGAAGTGAAATAAATACAGGCCGTAGAACCCCGCAGTTCCCGGGATAGCGCGCGAGAATGCGTATTACTAGCCAATCCGTTTAAACATCAAAGGTTTCGCGCGATCAAAGGCTAAGGCCCCGATGAAATATAATATTCATCGTGGAAAAAAACATTGCCCACGACGGGGAAGCCAACGTTCGTACCTTACAGGATAAATTATCGATACCCGGGGGGGAGCATCCAGCGGCCGCGTATTCGCGCCCTCTCCATCGAGAAAATCTATCGAGGCGCACAAACGACTCTATGGAAAGCGATCGTTATGTCCGCTAGATCTGCGCAAACAAACTGTCCTGGTGCTTCGGAACACGCCTTAAACGATACGTCCTGAGATAAATAACCCTAGCAGTCGAGGCTGAAAATTATATTTGAAAAAAAACAATCCTACTCATCGCCTCTGATATTTTCACGTAGCGCCTACTCTGGTGTTTCGGTGTCTATCTTAAACGGCTAGTATCAAGTCAAACGATATTAACAGTCAGTGGCGTAAAGAAATTAAAAAAGGAAAAAAAAGAAAAGAAAACAAAACGCTCCTGTCCGTATCCACTATACCTCCCCGACCTCCCTTCGATGCCAACGATAAATCCTATTAACTATCTTCTCGTCCTAAAACGGGGATAAATCCTCCGAGCGAGGATCGATCTCCTCGACTTGGCGAGCAGAAGTTATTTCCGACAGGGCGTTTCACCGTGGTGTCGCGAACGTGCAGATCATCCGTGAACCTCTCTCGGTCCCCTCGGCTCGCACACCTGCGCGGTCAAAAACGGGCGCGGCCCGGTACGTACCTCGGTCCGATTTCCTTCTGGCCAATTCGCTTCTCTCCCTCTCCCTTCCTAGCGAGAACGTCCAGAGGAGCCCTCCAAATCGGTCGCTGGACCGGTACTGACTGCGCCTGGAGTACTGGGACTCGGCGTGGTCGCCAGCGGCGGATGATCTCATCCTTCTTCTTCTCTCTTCCTACACCCCCGACCGATCTTTCTGCCATATGCCTCCTCGAGCTGTCGCTTTTACGGGCCCTCCCCCCTCGTGGATTACGCAATGCGCGATCGTGCGGCCCGTAAAGCGGCCGCCTCGAAAGATCCAGACTGGAACAGGGGATTAATGTCGCGTGGAGTAATCGCGGGAGAAGGCGTTAGATATCGAGGAGATGACCGCACGGCAAGGCAACGAACCGGCAAATATCGCTGATGGCTTCGACGCGTTGAACGATGTCGATGAACCTGCGCGCGGGTCCCTTCGTTGCGCGCCTAAACGATATTTCAGGCCTTTCGGCCGACTTTGGGCTCGCGTCGGGTGTTATCGCAGCTGCTCGAGTAAGCGGAGCTTCATCCGTGAATTTGAGCTCGTAGAGATCCTGGGTTAAGGATCGAGGAACTTAATTGACGGAGGTTGCCGGATGGCCTCTTCTATAATGAGACTGCGACATTCGTGAAGATGGAACGTGCCTTGGCGTTGATTCGTTCGGATTTGAAGGTGGAATGTTTATGGAGAGCTTCGTATTACATGCGTATTACATGCGTATGTAAAGTATTAATGAATGATCGAACGCGATTGTCTTTGATTATGGATGCTGATTACGGATATTAGGCGGTGTCCGATCGGGCAGAGCACCATGGCGATTCTTAGTATTTGACCTTTACCGTTAGAATTACCTTTACATCACGAATCCCGAAGCGGTCTGTGATAATATGTACGTTTTTGCAAACATATGGTGTAGTATCGAACGAAAAAAAGTGCGATAAAACTGTTAGAACTGTGTGAAGGAAATCATAGATTTTTGTGGGTCGCTCCAAGAAATACAAAGAAATGGTCGTGTTTAAATGAATAGAGATACTGATAGGAGTTGGTAGTAAGGTAGGTATATTATACTAAATGCAAAAAGTTACAATACATTTGATGTTTTGTTGGATTTTTTTCATTTTAGTTTAACATTATCTTTTTTTTTTTTTTATCGCAGTAACGTTGTCCATGGTTGTACACACAAACTGGCCTGGCAGACCGAAATAAAAATGTATGCTACAAAAATTCACAACTTATTAATCGCCATCTTCTAATCATTACATCGTTATAATTATTTGTATTTCTTCATATCTTTTCCTCGTTCATTATATTTACTTTTATTATTATTAATATTAATAGTCGCTTAGAAACGAAAACATTCACACTAAAAATTTTCAGAGCTTTCGTTCAGGTATAAAGCGATAATCTCGCGTAACTGTGGCTTTGAACACTTTGCGTCGATACGAATGTATATACCACTGGATACGTTACAAAGTTACGAATATGTATATATATATATGTGTGTATAAAATTTCGATTCAAGGAATTACCAATAACTGGGGGAAAGCCTCGGCAGTCGCTTTGGTGCGTCGTTGCGCTCGAATATGTACTTTAAATGCATTAGCCGCATCGGGTTCTCGTCTTCTCGCCAATACGAAAGAACACGAAGGTACAATTTTCGGAGGACAGTGGATTCGTGGTATATCGTCAATTTCGTATCGCTAAGAACCGACGTTGAGGTTGAAAGTTTAATGCTCGCGAGGAAAGTTAACCGGAAACTTTGTAAGTACATACGACACAACTATGAATCCTCCCTGATGTTCCGTAAAACGAGCCTTTGGTGTTATCTACGCGTTCGCTTTGGGTATTTGTTAGCACCTATCGTAACGTATTAACTTCGCCGAAGGGTCAAAAGTTAACGAGCATATCCTAAATATGGTTTATGAATACTCGATCTGAGGTACGATGCCTATTAGCAGCCCCAGCCACGCGAAACCATCTCTTTATCTATGAATGAGATAAGGCAATATCATCGCGATGTATTCGCAGAAATATCTTTGCCAAAATCAGCGTCGGACGACCAATTTTGCCGGACAAGCCCGTGCGACCATCGGCGGAGGGAGATGAAGAGTCGGAGAGACGGAGAGGGGGAAGGAGAGAGAGAGAGAGAGAGAGAGGAGGAACGATCTCGAAAAAAAAATTGGGCGCCAATCGAGAGTGTTAAATGCCGATCAGCGATGAACCTGCCAAATCCCAGACATAGCATCGTAACGCATTCGATTACAAACTATTGCGGATGTTTAATGTAGACTACATAACAATTTTGTGGATCCTCAAGAAACGCAAATAATCGCTTGTTTTTCACACGTTCTCGGCCTTTACGACGGGCAGCCTTTTGCGGTACGGTCGCCACTACAATGAGTTCTTCTTCGCCCCTTAACGCCGCAAATTTTCCCTCGCGGTTCCTTCAAATTCCCCTTTCCGCCCTCTCGCCACGTTTTTTTTAACCCCGCCAACGACGTTGCGGTCCAAGGTACAAGAGAATGGCACGTGAAGTAACGTACGAGCGCGGCGATGATTTAGCAACGAATCCATTGAGAGGTGCCTCCACGAATTCCCAACGATCGCGACCCTTTTCCTTCCGGGCGATCAAACTTTTCCTTTCCTCCTTTCCCTCCTCCCCTTTCAAAGAACGAGAGATCGATAGGCCAGATGAAAATGACGTTGCCCCGTCCGCGGATAATCCCAGTACCCTCCCAGAGTTTTCTCATTTTCTTTACGCAAACCTCCTCTGAAAATACGATTGCTATGGTGCTCGATGGCGGGGCCACGATAATTCTCTATTTATACCTTCTCTCGGCCCAGCGCCATTGTACACTCCCTGAAAGTACATCGGGGAAAACGTTGATGATCGAAGGCTATTCGAGAGTATTATTTTCGAGGAACGTGCCAAGGACGTTCCTCCTCGATTCTGCGAGACGAGATGTACAATGAGCGTGCGTTTGCCGATTTTCGACCGTGCGGCCGCGTTTGTTTCCCGATTGATCGATAATCCGATGAGATCGAGGGATTCCGAGGTACCAATGACTCGCCACGTCGAGGGAGAGCCAAGACGTTTTAAATCTCGATCCCTCGGCACTCGGTAAAGGCTATTACCGCTTGGTTGCCTCCAGCTTCGAGCTGAAAACCGAAACTCGCGAGCCGCTATACGGCTCGCCGCACTATAATGTATAGTGGAGCGAACGTGTTAGGATCTCTCCTTCGTTTCAGGTATACGTTAGTTCGTAGATCTAATCTTGTAACAACTACAGCGATATATCCGTGGAATTAACGTTACCCTTTGAATTGCGGTAACGTACGAATCAAACGGGCGGGTGTTTTACTAATTGCGCGAAAAACTAATAGCGAACTTTCTTAAAAACGAACTCTCCGTACTCCAAGATCGACGTCTGTCGTGGAAATATATCGAGAAAGGGAGGAGAAGAGAAGAGAGAGAGAGAGAGAGAGAGAGAGAGAGAGAGAGAGAGAGAAGAATAATAATAATTCTTCATTCGCGTCGAACATTCAGCACTGTAGATTCATTCTGCTCAATTTGTCAATGATACCCCATTCATCTGTTTACAATAGTTACAATGATAACGCTAGTTACAAATAGCAAAATTTGAGGAAGAAAAGTTGCGTCGAGTTTCGTTAACCCCTTAGCGTCGGCAGACATGGCGTCGTTAATGAACAAACGAACCGCGTGAATAGCTGGGTAGAATTGGACGAGCTTAATTGACCGCACGTCAAAAGTTGGTTTGTGCCTGCTAAAATTTATCGTTTATTTAGAAACGCTTAAGATACAAAGCATGCAAGGTCCCTTTATACAGATCCATCGCAAATAGGGGGGGGGAGGGTGGGTTGGGGGCCCGATTTTCAGATCAGCTATAAACAGTTATACCGACGGGAAAGGGTTAAATCTCCTATAATCTAGTCCCTTGCAAAAATTCTGGCAATGGATTGGCGCAAAGGATACCCGAAGACAAGCGTAAACTTTGTCTCTCTTTTATAATCTTATTAGTTTTATTCGGCAGCGCACTGCGAGTTCTGCGATCACCAAAGACCGTTGTGTAATTGCGAGATACCAGTGTAACCGATAATTTGACAACGGGATAATAAAGTCTACGATCGTAAGTATTGGTTTCCTGACATCATTAGTCTCCGTTCGTTTGACCTGAGGGAGAAGAGGCGGGAGACGCGTTGAAAGGAAGGAGGGCGTCGGTGAAGAGAAAATGGAGGAGGGGCGGGGAGGGGAGGGGAGGACGCGGAGGAGGACAAAGAAAAGTGGAAAGATCGAAGAAATGGATGGGAATAGATTCGAATACCGAGCGAGGGTATAAGATCGGATTGCAAATGAATAAAGTAATTTGCGGATGAATCGGGAAAACGGCGAGACCAGCTGCAGTCTAGGGGTATTGTCCCACCATCAATCGATACCGGTCGATTGATAATCGGCCACGTTTCGTGGGAATAAATCGATCGTGTCTTTTCGTACGCGACCACAGAACAGCCGCAGTTCTCTGCTCGTTGATCAACACTTCGACAAACTACCACTTATAAACATTATGCCGACTTCCTACATGTAGGTGGAACGTTTAATCGGCAGTCAATTAATTAACTCGAGAGCATATGAAATGTACGACGATATTTCATAATTAAAACGGTTCTTATCCTCTCGCTTTAATTTCGTTTAGTTTGGCTCGTGACTTATTTATACGATAGCGGCATTCGCGCCGCCTTGTCTCCTCACTGCGATTGGCAAACGGAGGAAATCTGAAGAGCGACGTACGACTCGTTCACCCAAAAGAAAAGCAAAGGCTATGTTACCGAACTGTTCTTCACAATGTACATATTCTAACACTATTTATCGTTTTCATATGCTGCACACGTTCTCCAAAGTCTTTCCTCCCGAGTTTAGTCGACCATTCCCCCCTTCCGTGCGTTTATCTCGCTCCGACAACAATTTTGCTTCTTAGACGCACACCTCTAAGAAACGTGGCCTCACTGGCTCGGAGAACAAAACTGACCCATATCTCTGAATAGGACATCGCGCGCCGCTCTGTTACGCGCGTGTATGCAAGTGGATTTAATTATGCTCTCATTGTAAAGTCTTATGGATTGCCTGACGTCGAATGCATGAAGAACGGGCTCAAACTGGACTTTGTTCGGTACCAAACCAAGCCTAATCTTGATTGGACCGCCTCGTTAAAAGTTTCGATCCTCTAGCAAGACGTATGGCGGATTTGGCTTGGGCCGCCATACCTCCGGTACCTCGTTCGAGCTCCTCGTGACCATACGAATTGAGCTGCGTGATCTATAGTTGTTGCTTGACAAACGTTGCAAGCGGTGTTTAAGCGTAAAAGGGTAGCGCCTTTGGCGACGTCGTGTGGCATACGAAATAGTCCTGGGTTGTGTATTTGAAAATGAGGATGGTAGTTATATACCGGTGACTTATGATCAAAGAACAGGAAATTCGGGGTGACTTGTTTCTCCTCGCCGGCTTAACGGCGATTCTGGTAGCTGGGATTACTTGGGTTGCCTGGCTGTCGCATACCGCCACCCCCCCTTCCGCCGTCCCCACCTCGAGAGAATCCACCGCGTCCGCCTCTCGCTCCGTGTTGGCCGCCCCTCATCACGCCTCCGGGGCCCCCTGCAAAATGTGCTACATCGTTTTCCCTCCCTCCGGTATACTGCTCGATAGTGCGAGGTTCCGCGCATCTCTCGTATCGTCAAACTCTGTGCATATCTACCTGGACCCCGCTGTTGCTGCTGTTGCTGCTGCTGGCCGCCCATTGCTCGCATATTACCGTCCCCGGAATTCAACCTGCCTCCGCTGCCATCCATCGACATCCTAGGCCTCATCTTTTTCTCCTCCACGTTCAACTTTTGTCCATTTTTATCGGGGAAGTATATCGGCTACGGTGAAAAATCACGGTACGTCAAACATGCGATTCGATGCCTGCGTCGAAGGTAGTGATCGAACTAACCAAGGAATCCAGCACTTTTGTGACGACTTGTTGATCTTCGAAGGTTATGAATCCGTAATTAGGCACTTTTCCCGTGTTGTTCCCCCCCTGCGGACCTTTGCATCTGTCGTTGGATTTACTGTGCACGCGTAGATCTGCCACTCTACCGTACCGCTCGAACACTTGGCGTAAATCGTCCTCCGACGCATTGTGCGGCAAGTTTCCAAGGAAAAGCTGGTGAGCGTCGCTGTATTGACATTGCCTTGTGCCACGTCGATCACCGTCTAAATGCATATTAATATGGATACGTCAAAGTGTCGGAAGAAAGAGTATCCTACGTCAAATAATACTTGTAAACCGTCAAAGACCTCTCTGTACGACACCTCCCCTTGGTGCTCGTTGTTGTTGATGCTGGGATTGTTGCTGTGGCTGTTGATTTCCACCGACTCTGTGACCCTGCTGCTGGGACGCTGGTACGTTGCTCGATGCGGACAATGCTGGTCCACTGCTGGTTGGGTGTAATGGAGACCTATCGTCCAATCGTAAGTTTGTCATCGGTGGCTGAAATGTTTTGAGAAACGTGTATAGTAAAAATATGATACTTGGAAAATCATGAAGCGTCAAAAGACGTGTAAATACATGGACAAATAGGTTAAACCTAAACTACATACCGGTGACAAAGACAGCTTGGGGGCTTGAGGACTAGTAGCACCGGTCGCGCTTGGAAAGGACTTTACGAGGTTGGCGTATGTTTTGGGTCCGCTACTAGTGACATTGGTATTCGACGTCTGATGATCAGGTTCGACCTCTTGTACGGATGTTGCGAATACTTCTGTCTCGGACTGCTCGTGCGTTTCCTCTGCCTGCACTTGTGGTTCATCTTCGGCCTGCTGCTGCTGTTCCGTTGCTGCATTTAGCTCGGTTTCCTGCACGTATTGCGTCTGTGCAGCAGGTTCGGCTATGTACTGATGTTGCTGCGTAGGAGGCGGTGGCGGTGGCTGCTGCTGCTGTGGCTGCTGCGGTGGCTGCTGAGCGATCAGGGGAGTTTCTTCGTGGACCGATCCATTCAGTACCTGCTGCATTACCGGATGTACCTGTAAAACATTTTTCGTAGCAAACAATCTTATCAACGTGGTATATGTAGTTAAAAAACTAACGTGTGACTGAGGGGGTGGAGGTGCATAATACATCTGTTGCTGCTGTTGTAACGAAGGCTGTTGAGTAGGAATAAGGGGAGGTTGAGATTGAGGTTCGGCGGGTGCTGCTGGCAACGACAACTGCTGGCCCTGATTTTGGTGTTCATCCTCCTCCGGTTCAGAGCGACCGCTCTCCTCAACCTCTCTTTCACCAGTTTCACCTATCCCTGCCTCTATTCCAGTCACGTCTGCTTCCTCTTCGTCGGGAAAGATCAAGTCTTGATAACGAAAAATATCATTGTGCACGTAGTAGGTTTTTGGTGCCTGTATCGCCAACACAAATGTCTGTGTGAAACGTCGCATTGGTTGCCCAGCATTTGATAATTCACCAGACACCTAAATAAAATTGACACAGCAATGATACATTATGTATTAGCTATGTGTATAAGTCGAAAATTTTCACAATATACATATCATAATATGTATTCAAATTAACACGAGAAACATAACAACTCGATAGTTGGATAAAAATTTAAAATTACATTATGACAATTATACAGTAAATCTTGGAACCAGAATACTGTTAAGCATAAGCACAATTTGTTACGCAATAAACTATCAATGTACCTGCACGACAACTCCATTTTCTAGAGTCAGTTGTGAATCGACTTGACTGATCTTGGCATGACAATCCCGAAAATTCAGCTGTTGAATTTTTTGATGTATTTGCTTTTGTCCAATTGCTGGAGTCGATTCTCGATTAGAATCCAAGCCTCCATGAACAAAGGAAGAATGCTGATTATAGAACCTACAAAAGATTATGGTAAGTATAGAAACAATCGTGGTATATAATAATAATAAAAGCAAAAATGAATGAGCTTCACAAACTATAATTACCTGTGAAGATGTGCCGGGGCTTGATTAAGTAAAGTATAATATTGCCGGACAAATTCCCGACCAACACTCTGCGGAGAGGGGGATGCCTCCATGACCATTTTCTTATTCCTAACGGCTAAAATAAGAGTTTGCTTAAATAGCAACTGAAAGTTCACTTGGCAAATCTTAAAATTATTAAGGCAGATTTCTGTAACAAAGAAACGTACATGTACAATGTATATTAATCCTTAATCATATAATACGATATGATAATAACTTTATGTTTAATTGGGAATATGTAGAACATTGAATATATATTATAGCAATATTAAAAATATACAATTGTCATCCATGTAAATATATATGGGAGAAGCGTACTTCTTGTATAAAAGAATACAACAAATTACGTACACAGATCTTATTACATATGTATTTTCTGTTATACAGACACATACGCACACTTTGCATACACTCTGGCATACCCTTCTTTTTCACATTTAACGACTCTCCACGACATTGATATTAAGGATGCGTATAGAGATCAGAATGTATTATTGTATAAATAATTTATTTACTTTAATCAACTGTTATATATTATGACTACATACAAAAACATAAAGGCATATCGAATAAAGAGTGGTGCTCGTAATTCTTCGCAAAGGCCTTATTATTATATTGCTAGATTACATATCAAAGTACCTAACGCGACGGTTCGATATTCTAATCGCAGCAACGATCACTATCACAATTTTAACGTTGAGTATAGATGCTAAGACGTAGGAAAATTTGATACACAGGATCAAGAAACATAGGAGATGCACATCAATCTAAGTGGCTTTCTACAATTTATCACGTGAGAGTGATGTGCCTCGGGCAGAGATTTGATTAGATTCTAAGGTATACTCAAAAAATCCCCTTGATATACTTGATACTCACATTATAGATCTTCCATCAACAAAACTAACGAATTTCTATATCGCTTGAGCGTCTACACCACGGCGTTTACCGAACGTTCTTATTATTTAGAGGACGATCAGAAACACTATCGAGATTTCAAGGCATGCAATTCCGAGAAACGCGCGATAATATCCTTGTCAGGTTTTACTACGATCTATACATTAATCATATATGCACACATATATGTATATAAGTCCGATAAAAACGTGCACGTTAGAGGAGCATGTGTTTGTTTGTACGTCGGCGTTACTGGGAAATGGGCTTGGAGGGCAGGAGCTCGAAAACAAAAAAAAACACCTTCGACCCTCTCTTGACTCGTTGTATTCGTTGTGGATCAAGAGCGAGGTCGAGGGCGAGGGGGCCGCCCGGTTGCACGAGCAAGCATGGCGATTTTTCTTGATCTCCGTTACGGTAACGCTAAAAATCCCCAGTATATGATTTAAGCTACGCACTTGGCCGTGGAAAATCTACGACGAGGAGAGGAGCTCCCCGATTACGCTTGGCCACCCACGAGGCGCCGTTAATATCCCTAATAATACGTATATCACAGGTTCCTCACGATCTCGTGCTTGCCTTTCTGGTTCGTTCGAGGTCTTCCCTCCGAGAAGTCGAATCAAAGAACATCGGCAAGGCCGATCTTACGGCATTTTACACTCACCCGATGGAACCACTAATGCGCAACACAACGCACTGCTTTGTTTGCCGGGTGATACGAAAAGCCGGGATGAAAACAGAAGCTTGCACGAGCAATAACAGTTCACAGTAATGTTAATTATAAAAACAGTTCAGTGTATGAGTCCTCCAAGCACCTTGGTGTCAGCACATGCAGCGGAACCTGCACAGAAGCGCGGGTCATACGAAGATGGACGACTCCGCGTCTGGAAGGTGGACTAGCAGGCGCTACCTTCGGGATCTTTATAGGAATTAAAATTGCGAACGGCTAAGACTACGGACGTTTGATTGGTGGACGCGCTTGACGCCAATCATACGATCCGGACGCCATCTTGCACGCGTGTCCAATCCTCGTATATTCTTGGAATGAGAAACTGATTCTGGAAACTGGAAGTTACTCGTTCATCCGATTTTCGGGATTTATTGCTCTGGTTATTTAGCAATGGACTGAGATAGTTTCGAGAATGTATTGAAATAGTTTCGAATCTCCATGCGATGCGATATACATATATATCACATGGAAAATCATCTACAGATGGCTTCGTATCGCATCTCTGTAATGTCGAGTATTCTATTTTAGCTCGTAAAGCTGATATAACCGTGCATTTGTACATAGTGTAAATACTTTCCTTCGCGAGCTTCCATGCGTATCAAATTGTACAAGCAAGATGGAGCTCGTAGTTTTCTCAGCTGCTCATTTCTCTTGTATCAAAACATATTGTGCTCTTCTCGGAGATAGATTCGTGAAATGCGGCGGTGAGGTGTAAAAGGATGATCTGCATATACCTGAACATCATGCTTGTAATCTATAAACTATTTTTGCAAGCAATTAAACTTACGTTAGGAAACAATGTGATTCGAAGATAGGTATATCTCACAGGTATACAAAATAAGATTTGTTTTTCAATTTTTTGCATACATGTTTGCAAATTATTCTACAGGAGGTATTCGGAATTTTCAAACATTCTCCGTTTTTATGTAAACTTTTTTAGGAAGTAAAATAAATTATTTATAATACAATAAATTGTGCTGAATAAGTTATTAAAACCATTAGAGTTTATACATTTTGTGCAAAAACGGCTTGATTCCTACGAAGATTATTTAATTTTACTTCTTAATGTATTTAATAAAATACACGTTTATGACCGATTATGCCTATGGTTTTCATTTATCGATAAAAAGAAAATTAAATATCGCTGACTAACTATTATTTGGTCCAATATTGTATGGTATGCAAATTTTGTACACCGCAGAATTATCAAATTATTTTCGAGAATTCTCCTAAAGGATTACCTAGATAGCAAGGTTATGTATATTTTACAAAATATTCGATTTATCGAAATTAAAGTAGAGGGCGATACCAATATAGATCGTATCGAGAGAATTATAATATTGGAATCTAGACGTAAAACGACGCGTTAAGTTTGAGAAACTTACATCGCAGGTCTTGGAAAGTTGAATAAAAACATAGAAAAAAATTTGTTGCATATATGCAAATTTAACTTCCGTTAACGATCGATAGTCTAGAAAATACTTCATATCTCGAAACAAAAAGTTCTTATATGACGCAATTTATGCGAATTTAAATTATCCTAACGACGACGCTACGATTCCACGATTTAACATAACACAATTTTCTTCGCCAATTTTGTTTTATTTTTGATCGTAATATTAAATAAAGTTTTATTAATATGATATCTTTTGTTCTCCAAGCATTTAATATAATACTTTTGTGACATAGGATTAGAACTTCGTAGAGATGAAGAAAAATACAATATCATCTTGTACTTTAAAACGTTTTCGTGAACTCTCTTTCATCTAGAATGAAATTGTCAGTATACAAATATAATGTACATGTATCGTTCGTGCGGATTATGAAACTCTAAAAGGAGATTTTAGCCTGATGCACGTAACATGCTGCAAGTTTCAGCACAATTGTTAGTATAAGTTCAATAAATCCTCCGTGTCAGTCTTATTTAATCTAATATATAGATGTTTATCGCTAAGTTTTAATGAATCTTGTGTACATATTGTCGTTCAAAAAATTAAATTACCAGGATCGGTTAACACAAATACAAACGTACGCGGGATATATTATGTACACAAAATGAATTTATTTTATCCTATTACTCTTACCAATAAGGAAGCAATAATCTTTTTACCTCATTTCATACTTCACACAGTCATTATAAACAGTTCGGTACCTCATTTTTGTTTTAACATATCCGTGTAAAAAGTACATTGCCTGCTTACTCTTCTATAACGGATTACTTCTCATTAAGTTTAGTTTTATAGACAAAATTAAAATAATCTTATTGTTAAAAACGTGGACAAAGTTGTTTCCCAACATTGTCACGAGTGGTAAATGAGAAACTCCGATTCTTCTACTATTTGTATTTAAATTATTTTCTATCATCTTTTGCTTTTCCGTTTGCACAAAGTTTCAATACGTTGCAGGCATACAGTCTGTCGTAAGGCGCGACGTAATGTTACTCGTGAATACGTTTGAAATTACTATCGCTATTGTGCTCCGTTTGTACTTTTACTGGCATGCAATATGAACGTTGTTTTCAAACGTAATACGACTGCATTCGCGCCTCATGACAAATCGCCGCAACGCAGAAATTGTAGAAAATTAATGATAAATAAGATGAAGCGAGATGCGGACCAATGATATAAATGATATAAACCTTTCAGTTTATGCAAACGGCATAGCGAGAGATGGAAGAAAGCATTGTGTACCTATATATATATATATATATTTATATATATATGTGTATATATATAATGTTTTTACTTTTTCTGTCTCGATAATACAGTGTTGTAAAACGCAAAATGTGTTAAACTATTGCTGTTCTTGATGAGTGATTTTGTTTTGCGGCAGTTGTCTGCGTTGTTGAAATTCTTGTTGAAAGTGACGTGGCTTAATGGAATGATGATTTAACGAGTTATGAGATTTGTTGTGGGGCAGGAAACCTGAAAAAGAAGCAAACATCTTATAAGTTTCGTCCAGGTACCCTGGAAAAGAAGACCTCGCATCCTATCTTTCGCTTTACATTTCTCTTTCCCTTCTCTCTCTCCCTCTCTCTCCCTCACTCTCTCTCTTTCTATCCGGCCCTTCTCTCTACTCTATTTTCTCTGTTCTTCGGTAACGTGAAAACGAAAATGACGGGGGAGGGATGGATGTAGAACAAATGGAAAGGGCGAAGTTAGTAAGTCGGGAAGACTAAGATGACTCACCAGCGGTTACAATGCGAATGGCATTGCGGTCGCGAATAGTGATTTCCATTAATAGGGTTGGTGCCTTTGGTTCTGACGACCACCTCCCCTCTGCTTGCCGCCGAAGCCTGAGCCTCCTGAAACATACCCATGACGCACCGTTAGTCCAACATTTAGGACGTCCCCCCCTGTGCTTCTTCTACAGTTTCTCTTTTCTTTTCTTTTCTTTTTTTTTTTACAGAAAATCAAAAATTATGTTCACAAGAGAGAAGATCGCTTTATAGAATTCTATCACACGCACACTTCTATCGATAATAGGATAAATTATAAAATAAGAATACAAAACAGTGTAAAGATGTAAGACTATAAAGAATCTATGTAGAGGCTACAGGCTAAGGTAGTAAGCTGCAGGCTGCGTTCCAATTCATACTCTCCTTTCTCCTTACACATTTCTGGAAATCTTCACGGGCTGAAATATTGAGGAGGATAGATGTAATCTATCGTGGATACACGACGTGTAATCGATCCCTTCAACCGGGCTTATCACTCGTTTCCGACTTAAATTTATCCTTGTCTAACTTACCAGATAAAAAAAAACAGAAGGAACGTTGCAGTCGTGAATAAAAATTGAAATACAGAACCAATTCGAAACGTAGTAACCAGAAATGTTTAAGGTTGAGGATAATTGAATGAAACATAACTGAAGGAGGTGAATGTATTTGGTGTACAAAATCGCCGATAGGAGTGTCATTCGTACAGTATAATTGTACCAACATCATTTTTGAGCAAGTTCAACAAATTCTACGATTTTGTACACCGATGGAAGAAATTAATATGTGCTTTTTAAGATAATGGTTACGAGACACAAAATAAATGTTCAATGAAATAAATGTTTCAACTGAAAATAAAAGGAAACACGTCTTTTTTTCTACATGAATATTGGCGCACTGGTTTCGGCGAAAATGATATCGCGAAGATCAACGGCTTATTACAGTTTTAATGTCTATTTTCTATTTAAATACTTCCTCCTCTATATACGTATATATCTCAATTATTTAAAATATCACATTTTACAATTTTCATTTGCTACTCAAAGATTTGTAGTAATTTCTTTAAAATAATGTTAAATCGGAGTGTAAAATTGAAAAGTATAAAGGCAAGTCATTTAATGTGACGTGGGAACCATAAAAAAAATCACAAAAATGCAAGCAATTTACAAGTTACGATCGTCGCGATAGCGACGTCATTTTTCAAAATGCAAACAACAATGAACCCACCTGCGAAGGAAATATACTCGTGTGCATATTTCTCGTTAATTATTTCACATTCAAAGTTTACGCAAGGATGGTTTGTATACGCATTTATTGAAAAATAACCATCCAAATATCGAGTGTCATGTTTTTGAAACGTGATTCAACATGCTGTAAGCATCAAATGGAAATAGGCCTGAATGTACTATAGATTTGTATTCCAAAATGCAAACCAATCGAGATTATCCGTTAAGTGTTAGAATTTCACATTTTGGGATACACCGTTCATAGGCATTCCAGTAGCCTAAAATAATAACATGCAGCTTGCAGATTAATGGTTTTTTTAATAGTCTCAATCGACTTGGCTAAATCCGAAAAGCGAGGAAGCAGGCGGGACAGTGCGTAACCTCTTCGTGAACATCGCACGAGAATACGAGTAAATTGGTTATGCACGAACCGTATCGGATATCTCGTGGAAAAATTGAAGACAATAGAGTTAGAGCAAATCACGGATGAAAACCTGAATGTGCTATATATGATCAAACGTATCGGTTAGAAAAGTGAATTTTAATCGGTCGCATGTAGCCAATGGTGTGCATAAATGAGCTCCGAAAGTTCATCGTTCTTCGTAGCATTAATGAACGTTGAACGTCAAGTTTGTGTAGCACACGATTTGCTATTCTCACTCTTGCCGCTCGCACACACGTACACGCATACTTATATGTGGAGTAAATAATGTAGAAAAAGGGGTGTATATGCATGATTAGGAAGGAAAAGAAACCCGGCAAATAAGGGCGATATTGTAAAGAAACAAACGTAGGGACAAAATGCGTATGAAAAAGAAGTATCGAATATATGCTGGCAAAAATGATATGATATTTGGGAAATACAAAACAATAGAGAAGGAACGCTAATGCGTACCTTTACCGCGTGCACCACCGCGCCCACCACTGTAGCCACCATCGTAACTACCACCGCCATAGCCATAGCCGTCTGCGTTTCATGGAACACACGGTATAAGAGACAATGGGATCAGTATTTATATATTCCGACAAATTATCTCTAGAGTAAAATATATACACATATGTACGTTTTATACGGTAGTGCTATAAATTATGTCGACGTCGGCGCATTGCCGCGCATTCGACGCAATTATCTCGAAAAACGAAGACAAGTGATGTACTAAAAACTGATGGATCATTAAGAATCCCGAGACTTACGATGCCTACCCTGTCACATCGTAACAATTTCTAGTTTTATGTGTGTATAGACGATACTTATGGCTTCCAAAGGGTTCATATTTGCACATTAAAGTTCTGATGTAAGTACAGAAGCTGTTGATAGTTCTGAAAATCACTAGATTGGAATATGCTACTTCCACCATTTCAACTAGCGTAAACATGGAGAATGGCATGCACAAAACTTTGATATTGCGCAAAAAAAAAAATGAAAAAAAAAAAAAAAGAAAACAGAATGTTATAGTTCTAAAAATGGCTCGCCACTGTCCCAACAAGAGGAAGTGTGTGTGCAGGGTCGAAAACGCGTAAAAAGGATCAAGTTATCTGTACTTTGCTTTTGTGTTCTCCGAAATAAAAGAAAACAAAGGGAATGATTTTGTGAGCATCGTGCTTGCAACGAAACAAGATCGAAATGTTTACTAACTCCTCTCTTTTCGCGTGAACTTGACCGCTACCTTCGTACCTCGTTCTCACTTGGCTCTCGACGATCATAAGTTACATTTACATGCTGTGAACAGCATAATGTGTTAAGCAAAACAGCGGATGGAACACAAAGAAAACTTGCTAGTATCGAAACAATTGTCGTAGTGAGGATAGGTATGTTTTAAATCCCTATGAATGAGATGGCAGTATGAGATACGGAAAAATATGAAACATGCGTGTCAGGAATGTGGCAGGACCAGAAAGCGGGGATAAAAGGGTTCAATATACCATTTCATACGACATATTGTCCTGTGCAGTTTTGCTTTAATTTTCTCCACACATCTTCAATTCACATATAAATATGTTACAGTGACTGCGTGTTTTTGAAGTCAGCGAGTCTGCAGAACTTACAATAAAAATCAGAAAGTCAAAAGAAGCAATAGTTTATTCCACTGATTCACTGACATCAATCAGTGAACGTATGAAATGTAGCTATTTTCAAACGTAATATTCAGTTTTTCGTATAAGGAACTAATATCGATAATGTGTAAATTAAATACTCTTAATCTTGTTAAATAAATACCATCCGTATAAAGGACAAGGACCGATCCGATCGTTACGATGTATATTAAATTATTCTTTAACGTAATATGTGCAAGGTAAGATCAAAAAATAAATTTGTAATATTTCGAAAAATTAGGTTTATACTGCAATCTTCTGCCTTCACACATTCACTGTTACATATTATATGGTATTTTGCTTTTTAGATTCTTGTTAATATTATACTCATCCGCATGTATGTGTATATATGTACATATATACGTTGGTGTATATATATATACATATATGTTAGTTAAATATTAACAAGGCATCAAAGAATATAACTTAGCAAATCGTTAGGGTAGGTATGTTAGTTGGTCACAGCTCAATAAACAGCCAACCCTCTGGAAGTAGGAATTCATTCTTCGGATTATGTTCAACCTTTGCAAACACAGAGTACAACTTTTCCTTCGCCGAAGGAAGAAAATAAACGCATTCGATAATGGAGAGGACCTTAAATACGCGCAAAGTAACATATTATAAAATATCGGAACATAATCCGAAATACGTGTCCTACGCGATTGAGCTGCTGGTTCACAATGCCTGTACACTACTGTCAAATAAATCTAAATCATTGGTGTAGAATAATCGTGTCGATCACGAGAAAAAAAAAAAGTTACTGGTGCATATAACCAATAAAACAAAGTATACGTCGCTACATAAAACAGATATAACTGACAACGCAGATATCATGTTCCTTTAAACACGAGCAGATGCTGATCCGCCTGCAAACCAGCGCTCACCCTGCAGCGTCAGTTATAATTAATATCACACATCTTTTATCGTCTCGTATGATACATACGTACAATGCCAAAATTTAATCACTCCAATGGCCATACTACAAAGTAGGCACGACAACAAGGCAGACGATCTGCGCTAATTAAATATAACATAATTAAAATCTGAAGGACATATTCCAAACTATTACCCAAGGAAAAACTGTGCTGTTCGAAATAAACGTAACGGGTAAAGGAAGAACGATCAAATCAGATATAACGGGCATTGGTGGTCGAACGCCAATTATAACCCCGAACCTTGATCGTCTGCCATATTACACTGGGACGGTACCAGCAGAAAATTGCTCTGCTATTGATTATTATAAAAAGGGGAAGTAAATTCCTCAGAATGATCGCACATCCCGACAGACATGTGTCCTTTTAGTAATAGTCAATAAAATTACCGTAACCACTGTAGTCGTAGCCACCATAGCCGCCGTACCCACCGCCGTAATAGTCGTAGCCACCTCCGTATCCATCGTAGCCGCCGCCGTATCCGCCTTGGCCGTAACCACCGCCGTAACCGCCGCCGTATCCGCCTTGTCCCCAACCGCCTTGCCCGCCAAAACCGCGACCTCTGCCTCCTCTTCCTCCGCGTCCGCCCCGGCCGCCCGCACCGCCTCGCATGCCGCCCATACCGTCTGGCTTAGGTGTAGCTTTCTTCACGTCGACCTAAGTTCGCGAGCAACAAAGTGTCCATGATGTCTCGTGCATTTTCACCAATCCCCCCTTTTCCTAGCCCCCTTTGATCAACCCACTCGTTCGACCTTGTTCTCTACTTTGCGGCTAACGTGCGGTTTTACTTATTAGACGTGAATCGATAAAGGCGTATATCTCGCGTTATCGTTGAATAGTGGCGGAAAATGCGAATGGTAAGCGTGGAGATAGAAATCGATCCCTTCGAGGTAGAGCGTGGGTTATTCTTGGCCCATTCTTTGCTAATTGCGAGTCTACGGGCCCGTTATTTCGATCGAATGGGTTACAAAAGAAAGGGTCGAAAGGCACTTACCTCTTTACCGTTGATTGTCTGTTTCGGCGTCTTCAGTAGCTCGTTCACCACTTGTTCGGATTCAAAAGTGATAAAGCAGAAACCTTTTCTTTGGTTCTTTGTCTTGTCAAATGGCATTTCGACATCCACGATCTGGAAGGGATGAATGAACGGTTGACGTTGGGCAGGCGTAAGATGATGAATGATAAGATTGCGATACTTACGGTTCCAAACTGGGAAAAGAAATTCTTTATATCCTCGTCCGACAGTTCCGTTGAAAGTCCGCCAACGAATATTTTTCCATGCCTGGCCTTTGCCTTCTTCGGATCGACCTTTTTGTTGTTAATTACATGATCGCCGGCTACCATAATCTAGAAATTATTATATGCTCTATTTAAATGCAGGGACATTTGTGGTTATGCACGCACAGTGGGTCGCGTTGTCGCTCAGTATAAAAAATATCCTCACTTACACACTCAGTAGCAGAACTGACTTTAAATATCATCATAATGTATAATTCTTTTTAAATACATATATTAGGAAAAAAAAGTGGATGTTAAACTCAATTACCTTGTCAAGAGATTCAGCTTTGGCAAAAACGATGAAGGCAAATCCTCGCGAACGACCAGTATTGGGATCTGTTTTAACATTAATACTTTCAATATCTCCGTACGTGCCAAAGTGATCTCTCAGTTCCTCTGAAAATAAATAAGACTATGTTAACAAAGCGTAGTGTAAATATTTACGTGGGCTTAAAAGTTAACGACTAATTTCACGTACACGGTAGGTTAACTCAGTTAAATATTTAGTCTCATATGACATTAGTCATCCGAAGGTGTCCTAAGATATGACATCATAGTGTCCTACCGTGGTATCTAAAGTACGATACATGTGTTCCGAATATACGAATTTAAATAAAAGTGTATACTCACTGTCCGTTGTTTCCCAGCTTAAGCCACCAACAAATAATTTCCTGCAAAGAACAAAAATAGAAAAAAAGTTAAAACTAATGGAACTAAACAAAAGATGTTTTTTTGTAACCCTACGTTTTTAATAGCTATCATTGAACTGAATTTTTATAGCGACTAATTTATTATTTAAATATGATTCTCAGGCATGTGATGTCAGCAAATTCTCAAATCTCTGCAACTGTGCAAAAAAATTATCTGCAATGAAAATGGTAAAAGATAATAGACGGCAGTATCTGCTTTTTCATAAACAATCATTAAAAGTTACATCATATTTATAGCTGGCTACCACCTGGATATGTAACTTATGCATGAAGTAATTTTTGTACATCGTGATTTACTGGATTCTTAAGTTTTCTTATAGTAAATACTATTGATTATACGTTTAATTTTAATATTTCTCAGTACGAAAGCAAAGGAAAAAATAATGAAAAGTGGAAGTACCTATCGTTCAGAGAGTCCTGGTTAGCCCCAGCCGACCTGCAAACCAATGCAACGAATTTATTTTACTAAATGAATTTTTGAAATTTGTATTGGTATTTAGGGCTAAGGTCGAGCAAAAATTTTAATTTTGTTACGAATCATTTCCATTTATATTTAAAAAAGGAGTATGACCTGACCCCTGGAAAAATTAGAATCAGTGTTAAAATATTAAAATTTGGTATCGACAGTACATAAGAAACGTAATAGACCAGTAGTGTCAGTTGGAAAAGGGGTACTGGATAAATCTTTTAAACACATTTTGGCGAGGAATTTTATTTAGAGGATGTATGAAATTTATTTAATGCTTCATACGTATATAAATATAAATGTATACTTGTGTATAATTGTAAGCTATAGGTAATTGAATGACCTATAGCACTCTCTATCGTAAAATTTGGAAAAACGCCTTTGGCACACTATAAATAATAACCTTAATACAAGGACCATGACATTGCTAACGAAAACATGATTATACCATTCCTAAAATAAATGAACTCATTGGGTATTGGGGCAAGTTCATGAGACGGAAGATATGTATCTGTCAAAGTGTGAAATAGAAGTTACAAGACAACCATGAGAAGACTGCATTGCACACCACAGAGACCTTGATTCGAACTTCAGATAACTATGTGCTTATTAATGAAAATTAAAGGAAAAAAACTTGGAAAAAAGTATATATGAGAAAATCGATGCATTGAGAGAGCAAAATATTTTTCACGACGTTCGTGTGAACCCGAGCAATAGTTACAACTCCAGTTGACATACAGCTGCTCCTAAAGGAAATAAGATTTATCTTTTCCAAGTTGAACTCTGACTGCTGATTGGCCCAAAGATTTGGCATATGGTAGATAGACTGCAACTCTATTAAAAAGCTAAAAAAATTGTTTTTATATTACAAGTTAATGGTCACTTCTTGGTATCTTTTATTAACATTGAGGTGCACATAATATCGGATGTTTATATGTATATATTATATATATATGTCTCTTTCTTTCCCTTTCTCTCTCGATCTTTCTTTCTCTTTCTCTCTGTCTGTTTACGGTCATCGGCAAAATACGATTTCTCAAGTCCTGATATACTTTTCGTCCTTTTCACATGTAAATAACAAGCTGCATATATTTTTCACTTTTCTGGCAGTGTGATGGTAGTTGTCTGTACTTAGATATTGATCTTTTCATATATCATCTAGGGCTGGTGATAAATACCGTAGGCACCAGTCACTCGCCGGTAATCAGTTGTTGGTCGGGTCACGGTTAGCCGGTTGCGAGCCGCCCGCCATAATCGCACTGGGTCGTTTGCCACCTGCAGACCAAGCCACATAAACTGGGTTAATGGCATTCCGACCTATTGGAGGTTTTCGCATTGGCCCTAGTGACTCTGTGCTTTGATCACGCCCAAACAGCATTGACATCGGATCAGAAATTACTCTACGCGTGACCCAGCAGGCAAGTGTGTGTCTGTGCGAGACTTATTGATCTGACGCAATTGACTCGACTTCCAGTGCTTGTGTTGTGACGAAACATGACGGACTTGAACTTGACGTAGACTTCTCACAATAATTCAGACTCAGAAGTCAATCATAAGGCTTCACGGTTCAGTTCACAGATCCCAGGTAAGCGTACATATTGTCAATCGTGAAGAATTGACTAACCAGAATTCTGCTGCAATGAACGAATGAGGAAGTTTCTCAGCTGGCCAAAAATGGATTTGAAAGTTTACACTCTATAAAAATATTACAATTATTATTTGCGTGATGTGCATACAAACTTGATCAATGATAAAATCACAACTTCTCTTTATTAATTACAGAACTAGAATAGAATTAATAAACTAGGTAGGAGCAGAAATAAGGAGTTTACACAAATTACAAAATTTTAAACAGATAAACGTGTACCTCGCAACAACAGCACATATAAAGATATAACTAGCACTTATCATCATTACGCATATAGTTACCTTATCTTATATTTGCATTATACAACATGCAATATATTATTTTGATTTTAATTAAGATAAATACACTATCCAGTGGAGTGCCCGGTTCTTTGTTATTTACTTTTGTTACCCGATACATAAAAGTCACGCCCCTCTACACGCACATATCCTCGTGATGGGTAAGAGGAAGCACACCTCCAAATTTTCACTATAAATTACACAAGCGCAAAAGTGATATGCCATAAAGTAACCTTGAACGATTTATCTATGTACTTGAAAGATAAAATTTGTAGGTTACATCCACTTTCCCAATAATACGTTATGTACCTCTACAAGTTACAATCTAATTAATAATGCTTACCCATTTTGCAAAAACATACCCGAAACTAGTGTAAGAGTTTGTGACAATCCAAAGCTGTAGGGATGTAAAGAAAAAAAAGTCAAATCTCTTGGGTTCTGAGCCCCAAAACGCTGTGATAATGGAAAGAGAATGAAAGCAAGAGTATAAGTTGTGAAATTACAAAATATTTACATAGACTGAGTCCGTGCATCGACATCAGACTAAAATGGTCGTTGAGTAAATCATCCAGCTCGAGATCTCGATACGCTGAAAAGGGGAAAGGCAAAGTGCTGTGCCACCAGTGGCCAAAAATTCTTATTATCTATAAACATTTTCGGTAAATATCACGGCGATACTAAATACAATATTCTTGCGCATTACCCTCCCTGAACAATCTGTATCCTCATTATATTTACGTAAACATTATTCTACGAAAGAATTAGATATCGACGCATAAATGCGCGCGGACTTGTGCGTGAAATTTTTCGGGGACGAGATGCAATGTATTTGTAACAAAAGTAGAGGTCGGGCCCAAGCAAAGCGAATTGGGTTCGATCGCATAGTCGTCCCATTTCCGTTTACTAAAATTCGCCATTTTATATCCACTGCCTTTCTCAGACGATGCGTGGGCACGCCCCTCCTAAGTATACGACCGGCATCTCCACTTTTTTTACTTTATCATCCTCTTTTAGTATATTTTACTGGCCGTTTCAAAAAAATAAAGACGCTCATGGCTTCACTGTACTGCAACAATACGAGACGTGACGAGTGCGAAAATATGCGCACTCGTTCTATCGCCGATGCGAACGGATTACATATCTGGGGACTCACGCCTCCGCCATTTTGTCATAAGCGCTGAACGTACCGCACAAAGCGAATGCAATCTCATACGTAAGCCTTCCCTCAAATATCGACGCGGGCTCAATTATCCGAGCAATCGGTGTTGGATTTTAACGTGCTAAGCGATGCTCGATTTCCTCCGGATTCGAATATTAGGGTACAAAAAAAGGTTACCTGTCCTCCTGAGACTCTTGGCCATTTTCTGCGGCGTCCCCGCCGCCGTTCTCAGCCTCGCCGTTCTGCTCGAAGTTTTGATCCGCGATATCTTCGCTGAAATCCTTGTTCTCCTGATCGGCCATTGTCTATTGTGTATTTTTGCTTTTATAAATAAGCACTCAAAACACAGATAAAAATCGTGCTTCGACGAATGTTTGAATACACTGCACGAGCCAACACACTCTCGCGTCCGTACCGCTCGGCTGCCGAATGGAGAAGGGAGAGCTACGACTTGTGCGCCGTTTGACTCGGAAGGCTCGCGCAAAGCATCATGGGACTTTTCGTCACCCCCCTAACGTGACGTTCAACCAATCCGATTCCATAGTTCAGTACCGTGTGTAGGCATCATAAACCCCGTTCTCTTGTTGATATTTTATTCACGGCGTGCCCCGTCCTTGCCCCTTGTAGCTTATGATTACAAAAAGCACATGTATAACGCATATACTATGTAGAATTTTTCGATCCCTTCAATGCACTGTCCATCTCTGTAATACGACTAGTCGAGAAGGCTCATTAAAAAAATAATACATCTATGAGATGAGATTCAACATTCTATGCAGACTTAAGTATCACGCGCTCGATTCTCCCGGCCGTAGGCGGGAAAGACGATAATGAATTTCGTCGAACTGCTCATTCATCGTTCAAACAATGCTGCATCATTGACATTCGAGGATCGCAACATTGATTATTTGTAAACATAGGAAGTAGGTTCGTGAGACATCGCGTCAGTGTAATTACGGTCCTGCTGTACCAATCGATGACCGGTGTGAGATTTTGGGGCTCCAGGGGGAGAGGTAGGATGTAGCGGCACGCATGTGAAAGGTTGGCACGAGCGAGGGGCAGCGGGCATGCACGTAGCACCAATAAAATTGGCAGCAGGCGTTGAGTGGACGCTTCGGCCAATGAGAATTTCAGGATGCTCCCGCTCCATTCAGCCATATTCTTTCCCAGAATTCTACGCGCGCTATTTTCTTGGAAATCAATAATGCAGCATTTATCTATCTACGTGATGAATTTGAAATTTTCCCATGATTCTTATTCTTACTCGTCGCGCGTAATTTTTCGGCAATTTTTCAGTAACAGCACGGCAAAAGGAAACATATAGATTTAACGGAGTAAGAAAACAAGGGCGGGAAATGCCTCGAGTCATTCTGATTGTTACTTACGCAGACGTTTGGCGCTGCCTTCAGCACAGATGTCACTACGTGTTGAGCGTCATCGGATAGAAGCAAAATGAATGACTCTCAGGCTGCGTGATATTCTCGTTGGATTGATTCGCATGAGAGCAGATGGTTATATTTAGAATCTATGTCGATTATTTCATAAATGTTATATTGTATACTTAACCTTAAATTTAGTAACAAACTATGAATATTTCATTTATGAACTGCTAACGAATTAATAAAAATGAGTTGTTGAAATTGGTTCAAAATGATTTCTCGTACAACCTGAAAATTTAACGATTGGTTTTTGTCTCAGTGCCAGAATTTTCTGTTATCCTGCCAAATTATTCCGCGGTAGTTCAGCCAAATTTTGACATTATTTAAGATTTTTTTTCGAGAAATTGTCAAAATGCCCAAGAAACCGAGAGTAAGACCTATCCCTTTGCTTTCCAAAAATAGAACGTTAGAGGAGCAAGCCGGATGTTTTCATCGTATTCTTACGTTTAAATGGTACTACGATCACAGGCTCTAGAGCTGCGAGATGTTTGGCGTGCCTGCAATAAAATACGCGCTGCTATATTCCGCGTGGGTCTTAACTTATGGGAGTATTACAAAACCTTAGATCCGAACAATAATTGTCTAATTTCAGGTACGAGGATTAAATTCTTCACCTCTTGTATTTTTTTCAATTTTCCACGCTGTTGCAGTTTACTCGCATTAGCCGAAATTGTACCGTGGAATATTATGATGAGAAGAATTATGTAAAAAGTCAATTAGGTATTTCATATTTGCGATTAACTTAAATCCTATATTATCAATATGCAGAGTCCAAGTTCATTTCGGTATTAACTGGTCCACTGAAAGACATGGTTGGTTTATCCGACAAAGAGATTTCCGACTTGGCTGATTATTTTCGCGTTCAAGATGGTCGAATTTTGTATAGCCAGTTTTGTGAAGTCATCCACGATAGCGGTATGACCCATTTCTTTTAATGTTTAGGATAAGATTAAAGATGATCATCGATTAATGAAGTCTATCGTATCAGTTTAAGTCCATAATGTAATGTTGTAAAGATATGCAATATTGACATCCTTTTTGCATGACAAATCACGACAATTCATCTAGGATGTGATCGATGGTTCAACGACCTCGAGCATTCCTATAAGAGACGCAGCACAGCTGTTGCATATAACGCGTTATAAACATGAAACACATATATTATTTTCGACATGTTAATCCTTCGCGCAACGATCGCGGGAAATACAACTACATTTTTAGAGCAAAATACATCAAAATATTTGGATGTACTCTGCTTTAACAGCGTAAAAATATTTTGATACAAACTGCAATCAAGAAGGTATGAGAAATTAGGTATGATTGTAATACTAGAAGAATTTAAAAACTAGGTATGCACGTAGCCTCGTGTTGTCTTTTAAGGAAATCTTTATGCCGTTAACGTACCCGAAAGGTATAAAACTTATACGGCATACCTCACCGAGTACCGTTAAGCGGGTCTATCCTTGAGCCCAAATATATTTCCTGGAGTGCTTCCTTTTACTGATACGATCAGCCTAAAATTGTACAATGTTCATTTTAATATCGCGTTATATAGCAGTATTGTGAATGAACGGCAATACCGCGATGATGCGGAAATATCTTTTCTTAATTAAAGCTTACCATTTTCCTCGATCAATTTGCAGTTCCTGGATTTGATAAAAACAAGCCGTTTGTCACGGGACTAGAGTGGGAGGATCCATTACATGTAAATCGACTGAGTTCGACAGAACTGAGGAAACTGAATCTCATTCTTACTCAGATTGCTGTTCTCGTGAATAAAAGAAAAATCGTATTGCGTCCATATTTTCAGGATTACGAGCTGGTAGGTTCGGGATACTCGATTTTTCAAATAAATATTTTCCTCGTTTTTATTCCATTTAAAAAAGGAATTTTTGTTACCAGAAATATGGAGGGTAGCTTCTCGATTTTATTTTAGGTCGCAAAAAATGTGGGTACGGTGACCTTTGCACATTTCGGTCGGATCTTAAAATTCTTAGGGATTGTCTTAGCTTCGGAGGAATTTTGCCTGCTCGTGAAAAGATTTTCGAAAAATGCCTACACCATAAATTACGTTGCCTTTGTGAAGGCTATCGAAGAATTCCAGGATTGCATGGATAGACACGGAATGCTAAGTCTCGATGGGGTAATAACATTCTATAATATAATGTATAGTTTCGACATCGTAACTTTTATGTATTTAAAAATGATGCAACGTACTGACAAAAATTAATTTATGTAATGAGAAATAATGATAAATGCAAATCTCATTGTAATCTCCTGAAAGCTATTCATAAATCGATATAATTTTTCGGCAAATTTTAGAATCTTTGTTTGCTTATCATAATTTCGTACGTGTAATTTTATATTTTTATATTTAACATATTTAATAGAAGCTGCTCGATCAGTTTCCTGGTCGTATTATAACTGCTGAACTACCGAAACTTCCGAGGCCCGAGATCGGTAGAATTTTACCAAGTCAAGTATTTGGTAAACAAGTTGTATTTCATCCAGTAATGACAAATCCCAAAGTGCCGATGCATCTCATAGAAGTTATTCGACGAATTCAGAGACACATTTTTGAACGTCGGATACGTATTTGTGAATTTTTCAAGGTAGTCCTTAATGTTTACACAGTATTAATCTATTTAATTCTATAAGCACTGTTGTTATAAAATAAGATACATAAAATATCTCACTTAATTATAATATAAGTTAAAAAAAATGGTATCGATCTTTATCAAGTAGAGTAACTTATGACGTGTTACAGGATTTTGATTCTTTAAATTGTGGTAGAGTAACAATATCACAGTTTAGAAGAGGATTAGACGCACTTCAAGTTTCCAGTTTAGGTCATCTTTATCTTGCAGAAATAGAAATTGATTCTTTAATTAATCTCTACAAAGATCCAAATGATCCAGATCAGGTGTGCTGGCGTACATTTGAGGATGACATTAATCATGGTATTTCTGTGTTGCAATCTTTGACACATTTCAGTTACTATCATTCATATATTGATACAATAATTTTCTCATTAGTATTTACTGTCAAGGAACTTGAAAAGCTGCCAAATCTGAAAATAGAAACTCCACCACGAGAAATAGTGAATTTACAACATAAAGGACAATCAGATTGGCAGCATGAACAGAAAAGTATAAGAGATTTATGTGAAGATACTCTGCAAAAGATAAAGCAACGAATTGAAGAGCGAAGAATACTCTTGAAACAGTTTTTTAAGAACTATGATCGGTGAGTAGATACTGTTTGCCACATATTATTCAATATCTTATTTACCTTTCCCATTCCAGGCATAACCATGGTCACGTAACACGCTCACAACTGCGACAAGTATTGACAATGGCTGCAATTTTGCTTTCTCAAGAAGAAGAATTTGCTTTGGAACAACGTTATAACGACGATCTTGGATTTAATTACTTTTTGTTCTTACAAGAATTAGAAGCACAACCAGCCCCGGAGCAGCTGTATTACCGAATGTTGGAAGAGAAGAAAAAGATTAATGCTCAAAAACCACTGCCACAGGCTGGTGTAGATGAAACCAATATTGTGTTGATCTTAGCGAAAATTAAGGCTAAGGTTGTACGAGAAAGAGTAAAGGTAAAATGTAGAAGATTCAATTTAAGATATAAAAAATTGACTGCTATATGTTTTTCTTGTGTCCTTAGGTTGCTGAATTTATGAAACTATTTGACACGCATAATGAACTTGTTATTACCCTGGCTGATTTTATAAGAGGTCTTGACCAACTTCAATGTAATTTAACGTGTACTGAAATGAATACTGTTGCAAAAGTATTTAAAGCTCCATTAAGGTATGAGACATAATATCTTTCTTCACCATCCACTTTGAAAACTATAATCATTGGTTGCATCCTATATTTGTATCTTAATTCATTATTTTCATATTTTAGGTCTGACTTTGTTGATTATGTCAAATTTGCTGAAACAGTGGAAGAGGCTGTCGCCATGGGAAGTTTGGAGCGAGCGCCGCTTCTAGTACCGTTGCAACATGTACCTTCAGAAGCAAGTCCTAAAACCTTTTTGAACTTTGAAGAAAGGAATACATTAGCATTGGCTTTGGACAAGTTATCTAAAATAAAACAGCCTAATCTTGAGGAGATCTTTCAGGTTGGTACATTTTTAAAACATGTTGTCACAAAAGATCTATGAAATTTGTAAGTATATAAACCTTACTGTTTACAAATGTATGACATTACTATTATAAGTCCATTTTCAGAATTATGACAAAGAAAATATAGGATCTGTGTCCAAGGAATGCTTTGTCAAGACTCTCTGCATGCGACATATGTTGAAATTGATCAGCAATAAAGAGATTGATGCTGTACACAAGGGCTTTTCGATAGAGAGAGGTGGCCGTTTGGAAATTAATTATAGAGTATTTTTACGTGCCCTCCAGTTATTACAAGAAAACAAAAAGTTTGTTTCTTTTTGAATAGTAACATGTATAATATCGTCTAGTCATGTATTTTATTATTTATATTCACGAGAATATATATATCTTTAAGTAGGAAAGAATGTTCTTGAATACAATAAAGTCAAGAAATGTACCTTTTTTATGCCAAATGCTTTTGTTGTAGATTAACATACATATATCTAGCGTACATTATTTCCCGTGGAAAATTTCCTTCTTAACCTTGGTTATCAGATTATGGTAAAAAAAAATCCCAGAAGCATAGTTACAGATGAGGTATAGAATAAATCTAATATCTTGTGGGACTTAGCGTCTCATGTTCTGAAATACCGATCGTTCTGTGGTACGCCCTCTACGATCTAAACTGCTACATTTAGGAATTAAATTGAATTTTCAAACATTAAATTGAATAATGTAATATGGGAATAGGTTTAATGATGTGTCCTGATTGGATTCTTATGATACCTGTTTTTAGTGTACTATGGAGAGAAATGGTTAATCCTGAGGATATTGACCTTCGATAAAAGTCTGTTTAATATACAGCATCTTCTATCTAGAATAAAATGGACAAGATAATTCGAGATACACGTCGTGATGTTTTTTTCTTCTTTCCGCAAAACATGGTAAGGGCATTAAGTCCAAGCGCATTGCTTTTGCGCACAATTATACAAACTCGTAAACACTGTGCCTTTGTACAAAAATCGCAAAGAAAGAACTTTACGTGTACACGTACGAAACCCCGGAAATTCGATGTTAATTTGAAAGATCATCGAATAATCATAATGCGTCTTGTTTTGCTTCTTCCCCGTGTGAATGACGAAACTCACTTGACTAGTTTTTTTGTCTCCTTCCTATATACACATTAGCGTCTACGAGTAAATGCGTCTTCGTAGATTTAGGCATATTCCAAATGTTCCTTCCGGATCGTTAAAAAGATATAAAAGAGCACGCCGAGTTCTCGGACTCAGGAATCATCATTATACGTTCGCATCCACATCTGGAAGAGACGTACAGTTGTAAATCTTCGGAACGTAAGTGCTGAATAAAATATTTTTAGTTAATTCAAATGCTTGTCATAATTGTGATTTCTCGTCCTAATCCTCGAATACCTGAAACTAAATCCTTCATTGAATAGCTTGAAATTAACATACGTTGCTAATTATCACGAAGGTCTAAACATCTGTCCTACCAATCGACATCATCACTAATCGATCTACCAAAACGAAATTTATTTAACTATGAATTGACGTTGTAGTTTTAAATAAGATAAAAGTGAGGTTAGGAAAATTCATTCATTAATTTTGTACAAGTTTTCTAAATTGGACTAGTATAATTTAGGAGCCTATTTAATTATATTCGTGTATCCATAAGAAAGAAATATTTTTATCACTTTATACAAGATGTCTTTCATTTTGCACTTTAAAACATATATATGTACAATGTGTATTTAAGAAATATATAATATTTCGTTTTAAAAAATACGATTACAAAATCGTAAATAAAATCAGGAATAAAAATTAAAATCATATAAATGTCATTTGAAGTCTTATGTTGCATACGTTATCCTCTGTCGGTAATAGAGGTTGCAATTATAGCGATGACCGAATGTCAATGGCCAAAACATAATTACTTTCATTCGCGTTTCGAGGTGGCGCCACGATTGATATTCTACTGTGGCACTCATTTGTTCGAAGTTTAAGTTGCATTTACAAACGTATTTAACCATTCAGCGTAATTGCAGACCATTAATTGCGGACCCTTAATGGAAGAACAAATAACAATAAAGATTGCGAAATTGCGCGGGCGATTACGGTTAAATGGGCGATTACACGCTTCGTATTAGTCGGCACGTACTAAACGCCACCGAGGAATAATTTAAACAACTAGAAAGCTAGGCTTTACCTAACGCGTCTTCATTACGTGAGATTAGAATGCCGTCGACGAACCACAATTGACGGATTACGCACTTTCGACGTTTCCAAACGGACGTCACTCCTCTGAGAAGGAAAAATGCATATCACGTACTATCGGCCGTAAGAAAATATTCCGGCATGCATTATCACGTCATGGCTTCATCCTATGGTTTTCCATTTCTTCTCTGTGCATAGATTATTATTCCCAGTATCTTGTACGTGTATGGACTTTATTGATCTTTCACAATTTTCTAAAGCGTTATGAAACGATGTATGTACGCATATATACATATTTTCGTAAACTACAATAGCACATTCTTTCCATTACATTTTTACTCCTGAAAAAGGGTGTCCGATACTATCGCAAAGCGCCACGATTTTTTTTATCTAATAGTTAATCACATAATTATTGCGCTACTTCGTTAATGATATGTTTATCGCAATTCGTATAAATCACAATTAGTAAAGTTCACAAAACTGCAACAATTCTACATTTTTCTTTTCGTAGCCCATAACATAAATCGAGGAATCTTCAGAAAGTTGTATAGATTTTTCATGCTACATTTGAAAAATTAACAAAGAGTATTCATCGCGATTTTCAAGAGATGTCTCTTTATCTTACCGTCGTTTAAAATAACGTTCGCGCTTTTCTCTCGCGATCGGTCGTCCGACGTCGATAACGCCTCGATGTATTGAAGTTTTGCATTGGAGTGCTCGACGGATGTCGAGATAATTAAGTGGAGAACCTGGCTCTCGAGTCGGTGCAAAAGGCGCGACCACGGAGACGCAGAGGTCGCGGCTCGTGACCCAGTTTCGTCCATCGACTCTGCTTCCTACTTGAGGAACATCTCCTCCCTTCTCGTCAAAGCGGCATAGTCAAGGCTCACCGCGTAGGAATATCCCTGTGAAATATTCCTCCTCGAAAACGAACCGGATCGGCTATATAAGATTCGAGGAAAGGCTTTCCTCGTAAAAAATGTGCCGAATATTAACGAGAAGAGAAAAGGAGTCTGTTCTAAAAAGAAGCTTGGATTCGACGTAAACTTATACCAGAGAATTTACATGAAAAATTGACTTTTATACAGTTATATTTTATTTCGGAATCTGCTCAATCGGTTATAAGTTCGAATGTATTTTTAATATGCTTAAAATGCGATTAGTTTAACCGTTTAGTTTAACCGTAAAAAATGGGTTTTATTTCGTTGTAGGAGATACTAGATATCGTGTTCTTTAATTGCGAAAATGCAACGCGCTTACCCACGTTGCCACGGGGATTTGTTTATTAATTTACAGACTACGGCTCGTTTAATTGGCGGGTGTCGCGTAAATAATTGCGGTCCAAGCTTAATGCGACAAGTACCGCGGGGCGGAGGATTGTAACATAGACGAATATTATTTCGTCAGAAGCTCGTACTCACGCTTGCGAATTATGGTGGTGGTAATTATCGTAGTTAGCGATACGCACTTCTCATGGCATACATTTTTTCCCACATCTACCTAGAATCCTCGTAAAGAGATTCTGATAAGTATTACCAAATACGTGGCTCGTTACGCGGCATTATTCGGCTTTTGCAATTTTACGTACATACACGATGGATCCAATTCTATTTTAACAAAAGAATTCTTGGTGTTGTTACCCTCTGCGTGCCACTTACTGCCCGTTAATTAATCGCGGAAGATGAAACAATACGAATTTTATTCCACGATCGTAATTTAGGCTTATTAGAGGGAACAGTACGAATATTACTTTTAACATAAGAGCTTCCATGTAATATTACTTTATGATATCAGTTTCCAGAGCAAAGTAATGCAAGTTTGCACAAAGTTAGATCGGATCGTGGTTTATTCTTTTATACCTATTCCTTATTTATCCACAAAAAAAACCATATATCATACCTCATGATCGTCAATTTAACGAGAAAAATGATTTAAAATCACTTTCGATCACTACAATCTATATAAAACCTTAACCCACCATACAGAAAAAAAAATCGTAACATGCATTACACGACGGTTACACCACGTACTTTTTCTGGGAAAACGTGCACGATGAAAAATTCAGAAGGCTGTCATTATCTTGCAGGAAAAGCTCTCGAAAATGAGGACCCTCTTGTCTTTGCAATGCCTCTGCTTGGCGGTCGTTATCGTCATCGCGGCACCTCCAGCACCGCCAGAGGGCGGTTATCCCGAAGGATTCCTTTCGGATGCTTGCAAAACGCCCGAGTGTCCCGCAACCGCGTCCAAAGATAAGCCGGTCAATTTACAATATCCGCTGGACTGTTTGCAATACGTCCTTTGCGAGGGACCGGAACCACGCGTCGTGCCATGTCCACCTGATTTATTCTTCAGTAAGGTAAGATTTGGGGTAATGAATAACTGTAAAAACTACGGCGGTTTAGTAAATAGATTATTCCTCGCGCCTCACTTCTCATTTTTTATTTATAGACATTTATATCTCTCGTGTATTGGTATTTCTTTCGAAGTGTGTATGTTTAGGATGAATCGAGCGGTGCATTCATGTGTTCTGATAAACAATCATGAACGTACGGACGTAAGATTATACTTGTGTTATCCTCCACGTAAGTAGAACTTGCGAAACTCACGCACCGCTCGATCATTGTCGTCTAAGCGTTCCGCGAATCCTTCGCTTTGCCTGCGTCGCGCGAGAAACCTAGCAGCTCCATCGATCGCTTTCCTACGTCTCGAAGAATTTCCCGTGAGAGAAGGGACGCCTCCATTCATCTTCGTCGATCTCTCACAATACGAGTCTCATTAGTTCTTCCTCCCAGCCGACATCGTACTCCGTTGCCAAAGCGCAAAGCAGTTACGAGAATCGTCTATAATCGCTGAGACAAATAATTGGAGCCCCGCGTAGTCGATTCGATAACGAGACCCTTAAAATAACCTTATTAAAGCTGCCTCAAAAAGATCGATAGCGTTCTCTTTGGAACATTTGCTATTAGGCTAATTAGAAAATAGTTTTTCGCATATTACACTTTATAATTAAAATTGAATGTAGAATTATGTATATTTACTCGAAATCTCATGGTTGATTCTCAAAAAAAATTACTTTTCGTTTGAATAATCCAACGATATTTACAGATGTATTGAACTACGCGTATTTTGGTGTTTCGAGTATTGTGCAGGGTGTACAAAACTCTTTGCTTAGAAGTCAGTACCGTAATTGATAACATCGTAAGAACGGTGAATACCAGCATGTGAACGTGACACTAGACTGTGCGAGGTACTTAGTCCCTAATTGACCAGCGACGCTGGTACAACACGAGATTCTATCGGACGATAAGCAGCGCGTACGATTCACACGACTTCGTGCGAGGGACTAAAAATCGATCGTATCCTGAAACGCGATATCCCTTTTGTGATCTACAAGAACGTCACGTGTGCCACGGGACACTCGTGCTCGTCGAGCCACGGCCTTCGAAACACCCCTGATAACCGTGGAACCCGCTTCCATCGTATTCAGTTACGGGCCTCCTGAGTGCACGTGTCCATTGTCAATGGGCACTTCACCTGACACGTGGCAATTTTCAATTCGCCGGTTTTGTACGACGCGTACTGCTTGACTTCTTGATACGAAGCTTGGTACGATCGCGATGACCCTTGAACTCACTTTATACCACATTGAAATTTTTTGCTATCCCCGTCTATGTGGAACTCTTAACCAATGCTGATTTTTCGTGAATGAATATGCATTGTAATAAAAAAGGATGTACCTTGGGAGGAAGCCAACGTCGTCGTAAAGTCTTCTTCTCACACTTCTAACCCTCTTTTTCCTTTTATTTCAGGCTACCAGCAAATGCGAGAGTCGCGAAAAGGCAAACTGCGTGGCGTGTTATTAGTTGTGAGTCTTCATTGGTGACACTCATCGTTTTCTCGTCATTGTATATTACTAAGAGATTTATACTTTATTTATAAAATAGGTGTATTTAAATAAAATTTAACCGAAAAATGCATCCTGCCTTCGTATATAATTCTATGTCATTGCAAAATTGTTGTGGTATGTATATGTAGAACAATTCGAAAACATCTTAGCACGATATTTACAAAATCATAGCTGCGTCATATCTGTAATCTAATGGTTCTCTATGCGTTTGGGTGTTGAGATAGAGCGGCGTTAGGGACGAGAATGTATAGTTTTGGGATTAAAAAGAGTGGGTCAAGTGATATCGACCATGTAGGTGGAGGAAAGGTATGCGAAGGTTCGGTTTCACGTTGCAGCAACTAAGCATCTCCGTTCGACTCGTGTGTGAGTGAAAAAAACCATATTTGCTCTTGCTCGTTCTCTTGTCCAATAATGGCTGGTGCAACTCGACTGTACGGGCTTATACTCTTTGTTGACTTATAACGAACGCGGTAGCGATGCGATGGTCGTCGTTCGGACATTAATAGATTTTCCTTTGTCTAGCCTTCTTCGTTCTTGACGTCAGCACTGATAATGGCCCGTATGAACTTGTATAGAGACGCGCTTAGATATAAAATTGTTAGAAAAACGCACGATATCGTGTCCGTACTCTTGGAGGAACGTTCCATCTCTTGAGAGCAATATTGCATCGGATGCAAAAAAATAAATCGATTAAAACTGTTGACGGATTTTGAGATAATTATTTTTGGATTCACCTTTATGCAGAAACGCGATGTTGCTAAGTGATTATTCTTAGTTTAAGGTTTATGTATATATTATTAGCTATATTATTTTTAATGCATATTTGGTGTACTATTCTATTCCACACCGCTTCTCCTTTCCATCTAAAAGGCACATCCAACTAAAAGGTACTTCATGCTTCAGTTATTTCTCAATTGTTTGAAGAAGTTTTGTACGACGAGAAATGTATCAAACGCTTCGATGATTGTAAACATTATTTTTCTTTAAGATTGAAATTGCTCGTCTTCTGCACTAGGGATAATCGTAATGACACGAATTCTTGGACGTACTTTCTACTTTCATCTTTATCCAAACACCGTGTTATTTTATTAGAAATATATGTCTACAGTCGTAAATACATATTCAGAATAGAATTCTGATATATCGGTATCAAATCTGATTTATCCGATGGTAATGACTTTTTATAATACGCTGGTTTGTTTAACAATACTGGTAAAGCATTACAACGTGCATATTTTTTACTTTTAAGAAATCCAGCATTTTACAAATGGTTCGAAACATTTCACGGTAATAATGCGTTTTCTATCGTGTCGTTTGAACGGACGCAAAAAAATTCGAAAGTTTACTCGTCGAGACAAGTTTCTCACGTGCAGTACCATCTTTCCACGGACAAAAACTCTTGTCACGCGAGCATTACGTATTTCCTCAGGCTCATCAGCATTCGACGATTTGTCCTCTCTGCAAAACTCTTACTATACAAGTATTTTACAGATAATATTACTTTGCATTTTGAAAAATATTACCATATTACACTTTACCACACTAATATCATATGCTTCAGATTCAAAATTACTCATGTTATATTTTTTGACGCGCAGCGACATTCAACCATGCGTCCTCTTCTGGAAAACTGATGCATGGGCGATGTTATCATGCGAGTACGTTATGTTTATCAAAAACGTAGAAACCGTCGGCCACGGTCATGGCCGTAGCAATCAACATAGTATGCACGTCTTCGGGGCGTGATCGATCCTAGAAGTCGTGTGCCTTTCTACCTCCATCACTGCGTTCTCCACCCTCCCTTAAGCTCCCGCCTAAACACGTGCGCAGAGTCACCTGGCGAACCTTAGAATTCCCCTAAGGATCTCTGACCTATCCAGCCGGCGATCGACACTGATTATCTACGTAATACACCGGGGTATATTACACTGTGCAATGGTATATCAACGCTAAAAGTATCAAATCCAATCTGCAATCGGGTATTGGGTTAGCGTGTAATTCATGTTATTGTCTGGAATCAATTTTGAGATAGCAAAATGGCAAAGGGGCGTTGGATAGGTTGACTGGACTTGTTCAGACAGGTTCTTTATCGTTATGATAACTTAACTGAAATTGTGCTATGTCGGAGCACGTAGCTACTCGTCGTCAAACATTTGAGAGCGACCTCACGTTGGTTCATCTTCAAGGGTATAGTTCCCTGAAAGAAAGCGTTGGAAGCATCTTCGAGATTGGCTTACATATGTAACGAATGAAATATGAATTTTATAATTTTGCTTATTTTTTCTGTAATATACTTGTAGCAAAATTCGAATAAAATATGTTTTAATAGTTTCTTTAGACATTTTTGTAGAAAGAAGTACCGTAATATTTATGAAATATCACGATACGTTACACTGTGCATGAATCAAGACTAGAAATATGAAAATGATTTATATTTTTTATGAAACTTAGCCAATTTGCCACGGTGTACTCATAAAAAAATGTCATATGGTATATGTATGGTTAAACAGTTTCGTTCATTTTCTGCCCTTGCCCCTTTTTCTCTCATAGATATTTATAGCATATTTAGATACGCCAGGGCAAACGTCGAATGTTTAGACGTTAAACAAAAAACAGGGAACACTGTGAGTATCTCTGCTGTATATTTTATCATATCAATGCTAATGGTTGTATAAGGTATTCAGATTTACTGTCCTGCGAACCATATCGGAGTATCATATATATAAGATACGTCCCAGATAAGATGCGCTATGTATACGTAGTAAGGTGCAAATTCTATTACGCGACGTTCACGGTGGAAAATCAAGTACAGTACTAGATTTTTGGTCCCTCTTTAAAGGGGCTGTACCACTATTTGGACTATTTCAAGGGGCTACCTCTTGAAACAATTTTTTATTCTACAATTAACACCGCCCAAATTGCATTCTAACCGCCCATTAAAAACTTTTCCACATATCGCAGGAACTTCATAACGCAACCCGCCTCGAGTCGTCATCAAAGATCTCAATTTCGCTAAATACGCCATGAAATTCGTTCTAAAAACATTTATGCAAAATCTCAAATCTGCGTCGAAACGTCACAACTCGAGCACACACTCGACTTTTTATTAATCCACGCGAAAGCGAAATCGTTCCGGGAAACTCACGACTCTCCAATTAGCCAGGCTCCAGATAGCCAGGCTCGAGCCTAATTTCGGGCATTTAGTCCCGCGGCATCCGTCACGAATAACCTTAAACCTGCGTAAGAATACCGCGTGGCCCAACTATTCGCCTTTGCATTAACCCAGACAGCGTTAAAATCGTATCGAGGCACTCTCGGCTCTCCAATTAGCTCTGTCCAGGTAGCTCCTCTCGAGCGTGCGCCACAAAGCCCGATTAAAGATTCATTGAAATTTACCCGTACGCATTGTCAATCCCCCTCCCTCCTCTATCCGCGCATAAAAACCCCGCAGTCGAGCCACTCGGTTTTTCATTAACCCAGACAACATCCAAACGGTTTCAAGGTACCCTCGTCTCTCCAATTAGCTCTGCCCAGGTAGCCGGGCTCGAGCGTGTGCCACGAAAGCCGTCCGGAGTGCATCGTCCACCTGGATTCCTCTCGATTCGTAGGTGGCTCGTGGCAACCGTGCCTTCTGGGGCGCAGGCTCGTGGCTCTTCGCTCAGTCCACGCCCCCCGCTTCGCCTCCTGGGGGGCCGTGGGGGGCGGCCAGGTCTGGAGAGGGTGGCCAGGCCGCTGGAGGAAGGAGGAAGGAGCGACGGACGGGGAGGACGGTGCGAACTCCCCCCCTCCGGCGTGACGTCACGGGGGTTGAATCAATATCACGGAACCATCCCTCCGCCGGTTCTCGACCGTGAGAGAGACACCGACCGCTCAGTACGGTGTGGCCTCCACGACCGTCAGGGACGTCGAGAGAGCTCCGCTCTCATCGAGGATCACGGCGAGGACGAAGACGAGGTGTCGCACGCGCTCCTAACATCCGAGTCTCGCATCGTCCTTCCTCCGCCTCGCGGCTCGATCTCGAAGGGGGACGGCTCTCCTTCGACGTCGATCGGGGAGAAGCGCGGTTAACGATCCCGATCGCGCCAAAGTGGTTCCCGATACGATGAGGTAGTCCAGAGCCTATACCCGGACGTGAATATCTCCGAAAGGTGGTCGAGCGACGGGAGGGACGAGTCGCGCGGCGAAGCGTGACTGTAAGTAACTTTGAGGATATTCCCTTTGATCTTTCCCCGCGAACTGTTGCCGTTGGAAGCGTTTCTCTGTAGGACAGGAGTGTCATTCGCGCTTCGTGTACTTCGAGGCTTTACCCCGTGGCTTGGATATGTATGGAAGTTTTATGGGAATTCGCGTCGGGTAGCGATAGCGTTTCTGGTTAATGATTTTATGAGGTGAACAGTATAAGGTGAATATCAGAGTTTTCGATTAGAGTAAGGTTCTTATAAAATGATGATTATATCGCATAGTGGGGTATGGATATTTTCATTTATGTCGCGGATCAAGTACGTATACGATAATGAGAATTCACCCGGGGTAAATTCATCTGTGTCCCGCAAACTCCTTCGATCAGCCTTATCCGCAACCAACGCGACTTTCCCTTCATCAATTCTAATTTTTACTTGTAAAATCTCACGGTCCTATACCCACAAAGATAGGAACAATGTACGTAGCGCGTCATACTTATATATACATATACAATAGTATATCCAGGTACACTCTGGTACTACAAATTCCGATACAACAAAATCCAGTTAGAGCGCTGAAAAGTAACGTAACCACGATCGAAAGGAAACTCGCAATTTCGAGCTCGCGTCCCTCTTGATTTTCGCGCAGGCTGTAAGCTGCGGAACTTTGTCGTTTCCGCAGACCAAGAGCCGCGGTCGGCGCCGGTGCCGTGGTGCCAGGAGGAAGACGAGAAGGAAGCAGAGGTAGCCACAGAGAAGCAGCGGGCTCGGTGAGTTGGGTGAAAATCGATGGCCATCAGCGCCCATGGGCGGCCTCGCGTTTAGGACAAGGAATAGCCCCTCCCAGAAGACCTCGCTCCGGTGGGGCGACTGCTGCCCCAACCCTCCGTCTTCGTCGGCCCTCTGGAAGGACCATCATCAGGACATGCCGCCGGTACCCGTGTGAGGCTGTCCCCCGCTGTTGCGTGACTGTACTCCGCGGGGTCTTCAGAGGTATTTCTGGCTCACCTCCTTCCCAAAGTTCGACCTTAGTTCAGGCTAGGATTTCTTAAACTCCTTCGAGGAGCGCGGATTGAGTTATTTTCGAAAGTTTAAGGCAATGCTGGTTATTTTTTAGGATGGGTAGTATATAAAATGTATAAAATAAGTTGGTGTATATATTGAAACAACTGGTTCTTGGGGGGAGTTATTATCGTTGCAAGGAGCAGTTGGTTCGAGTTGTGTACAATTTCGAGCAAGAAGTTTGTTAGGAGTGATTATGTTTGATGAATTAGTATATTTAAGTATTGAGGAAAGAAGGAATATTTGTTTCTATATGATGGATGGGTTGATCATTTTTTTGGAAATTTCGCTTTACGCGGAACACTAGTGTTTTATGGGATATGGTAAGGGAGTCGTTGGATTAGGCAATTCGGAACTTGAAGATGTTTTCGTTGAATATAGGAGACTTTTTTGAGTAACCCTTGTGAATTACCGAAATTACGGACAGGTCGATTTCGATGATTTAACGACGCACTTTTGATCCATGATATTTGGCGCTCGGGATGGTTGTGTATCGAATCGATTCTGTGCGATTAATATTAATAAGGCTGTTACGATAGCATTATGTAGATATTAATTTTTGACTTAGAGCATTTTTAAGCTACAATTAGCAATACTCGGACCTTGCATGAATGAATATACAAATGCGTCGATCATCGATAATATACCGATAGAATGTGTTGTACGGTATAATCATATATCCATTGGCAATGAAGATAGAGACTTTCAGAGTAGTTCGTGCTATTAGAAGTACCCATATTGAAACATATGGACGTAGTATCGTATGATCGATAAACCATCTCGTATAATATTATTGCATGCGCGCTGGTTTTAGAACACAATCACCTAAGAATAATAGTTTACGATTTCATGAATGCGTTTACATGTACAGATACGTGCTCTTAATAAAATAAGAGAAGAGCGGTGATTTGATAAATGTTTTCAATAAGTTCTCACGTAGTTCATTGGAGGCCTTGAACACTATCCGCGACATGCACGATAAGTTTTTTTATTTTATCGTGGTTCCTGTGCAAGTGTTTGTGTCACCTGGGGCAAAGCGGGACTAATGGGATCAGAAGGGTGAGTTCGCCCAAGCGATTTAAATGCCCTCGGGGTACAAACATAATATTTACAGCCAACTGCACTTGATAGGTGTGAGCGCATCGGTTACTCCGTTAATCGCGTGTAAGGGCAGAATGCAGTTTACGCGAGATTAAGGAATTTTGCGCAGGCCTCGGATTATCGATAGGCCACGACTGAAAAATCGCTTATTAGTTTTTAGTGCTTTCTTAAATCTCGGATAAGCGTTATTTAATTACACCAAAAAAGATAGAACACCATATGAGAACTTTTCAAGTATATGGACCCTCGTTTACTTTTGATCTGCTATTTTGATATTAGGACGTTTAAAAAAGTGTATATGATATTTAGCAGAAGTGATTTGTATCGATAGGTCATTTTAAATATAGAGGTGTATAATAAGGTTTTATAAAGATTTGTTCAAGAAGATTTTAGCATTCACTACTTCTCGACTGTTTTGCATAAATCGTGCGATTATATAATAACTACCTTCAAAATTAAACGTATTTTCATCGATGGATTAAGTTAACCGATACTCATACTTGCATGCAAACCGTATATTACATTCGACACGGGTACCTTCTTGTTCTATGTATGGTACACGCTCTTTCTCCACATTATTTTCCTCTACGGTAATCAAGGGGTAGTTCCACATAAACCGCAGATACTCCTCACAGTAATTCGAGTTAATCGAGGGTCATTTTCATATAAACCATATTTATCCTTCATAGACATTAGATTCTCTACTATGCTACGATTGAAATCCATGTCAGACAAAATGAACATTCTCTGACCATTAACCATGCCAAACTGATGACTTCACCGCGTTCAGTTGTTCAATAACATAAATTAGAATAAAAACATAATAATTACAACTTTCGAATAATTTTCTATGCGATACTTATATCAAGGCTATAATGATAGGGAATATATCTCAAAATACCAGGTCTCAGACCAAGCGACTTTAGTAGACAGTATTAAAAATAAAAAAAAAAACTGTACGATTCCGCTGTATAATCATATTTCTCGATCAATACGATCTAATATTTTACTATCAATACCCTAAACATAAGGTATCAAGACTTTAGTAAGCTGTAATATCTCACACAAAGTATCAAAAATACGAAAGAAAGTATCCAATAAACAAACCATCAAAAACTTTCATAGGCGCCATTACAATGCCGACTGTTTGCACCACGTGCCTATATCTAATCATAAACACCAAACATCCATTCAAGCTGCCAATGAAAAGCGCTTAGAGGCGAATATTGAAAAAGCATCGCTCTCGCGTATGTCGCGCCAGGTATCCGAACGTACCCAAAGCAGATCGGCTGCCGAACCTCCCCGACCTACGTCAGCTTGAGTTCGTGCCAGTGGACCCATACTCCCCGAAGATGATCAACATCGCCGGGGTAATCTCGATCGTCTTGTTCTACCTGCTGATCCTGGGCGTGGGGATATGGGCGGCCAGGAAGAAGGAAGCAGGCAACGACTCCGAGGAGGAGGTGATGCTGGCCGGTCGCTCGATCGGGCTCTTCGTTGGGATATTCACGATGACGGCGACCTGGGTTGGCGGTGGCTACATCAACGGAACCGCCGAGGCCATCTACACCAGGGGACTGGTCTGGTGCCAGGCGCCCTTCGGATACGCCCTCAGCTTGGTTTTCGGTGAGTCGCCTTTTTTTTTGAAATCATTTTTCCACACCGACTGCTAAGGTCATTTGATCTAGGATCTACTACTGTTCAAGGTGGGTTCAGAACCACAAGAGCTACGATATACATATCACGTAGAAAAATCAGAGGTGATGAAAAACCAGTCTGAGCCTCTATCCACTATACCATCGTAGCTGAGTCGCTTTTTCCTTAACGATACCGAATGGAGACGAAGAGCTACAGCTGGTATAGTGGATGGATAGAGCAGGGCTAAATAACTCTTTTCATCAATGGGTCGATTTGAATTTTTGTATCACGACGGATGCCTGCTTTTACGAACGATTCAATTAATTATATCGATGTGTATTACATCGACCATGACTATAAGCTTCTGCGTGGTGTACGATCTATTTGCAGTATTGGCTACTTTTATCTATTAACAAAATATACTTTGGAGCGTATATAGCAGAGTGCAAAAAGAGATACTTCATCGTCTATGGAAAATAGGAAGAATTAAAAATACGGAATAATTTATGGATTATCGTTGAAATTGGAGAACCGATTAATAGATTCGTGCTTTCGTTCATTCATGGTTCGCAGACCGGAGACGTGGATTCGTGTTTTGGCGCAATTTGAAAGCAACGCTTTCTGATATTATCCACCATCTTATCCCGTTGTAAATCTATCCTTAGAGAGCATCATAGGAGCCTTGCGTACGGATTATATCGTATTATATGTTCATCGTGTCCTTCTCGATAAAAAATATTACCGATCAAGATGAAACTTGTCTCGAGGAGAGTGTCACTATTGAATATAAGTGTATCGTATTATTGTTACCGATATCATCATTGATCCGTATCTATAGCTAGCCTCGTAGGATGTATCGTGCCGATTAGAATTATTCCATGCCGAGTGTTGAGCGGAGACGTGTGACTTTGATTAATTAAAAATAGAACGGCTAAAAAAGGGTCACGCGACTCGTGACTTAAGCGAAGAGATATAGTCGACACGCGTTCCTCACGCCGCGTTAGGTATGAGATGGTTGCTTCGAAAGTTAAAACGGAGGGTAGCGTTTCTGCGACGCGGTAGAGAGGTAATAGAGTCAAGAATCTCGTACGCGAGACGAATTTTTTATTAATGCTTCTTGAAGCTAAATGACCTCACGGAAGAACAGGTATGGCTATAACCATCCATTGAAACTGCACGCTCGTGCGGCCTGGACGATCGCGTGGATAATGAATCGATATTGCATGTAAACATCGCAGCGACTAATACACTTGTGCGGACATTATGCATCTAAGCGCAGGGCATTACGTTATGCCGTTGTACATAACACGCGTACGTACAACTGAAATACGTCGATTCAAGTATCTCGAACATCGTTCAATATCATTATTTTGTACTCATCTGCAAAGCATTATTTCTTTGTTAACACGAGATATAAGGGGTTGGAATATATATAACCATTCTAAATAATTGTAAATAACATTCTAAATAATTGTGCGCTAAATATACGCCAAACTCGCGATCGAACTTATGAAGAAAATTGAAAACCTAGAACTTAGAAAAGGATTTGACCGGATAGCCTGAGTAGCTTAGCAGTAGAGCAGTTGTCCGCCAAACGAAAGGTCCGATCTTTTTTCAACGCTTAAGCTTCTTAACACTTGTCAACTCTTTAATCATTGAGTCACGCGCCAAGTGGAGACGTTTATTCGTACAATGAAAATGGAATAGCATGCGAATAGGCTACTCCGGAAGACCGTGAATACACATTATTGTTAGTTATAAAATAATCATCGGCCTTTCCGTTATTTTTGATCGCAGGTGGGATATTCTTCGCAAACAAGATGCGACAGCAGGGGTACATCACGATGTTGGATCCACTTCAAGACGCGTTTGGGGAACGTATGGGCGGTCTGTTGTTTCTTCCTGCTCTGTGTGGCGAGGTCTTCTGGGCGGCGGGCATTTTGGCAGCTTTGGGCGCAACATTGGCAGTGATCATCGAAATGGACCAGGGCACTTCGGTCATTCTGAGCGCCTGTATCGCGGTTTTTTACACCCTCTTCGGCGGCCTTTATTCCGTCGCTTACACCGACGTCATTCAGCTCTTTTGCATCTTCATTGGATTGGTGAGTCAAAGAAGTCCTTTCATCAGAGATTTATCAAAAGATCCATTCGATTTTTCGACTTTTAATCAACGTACTATTTCAACTTTCTTTATGAACTATTAACAACGTTCCTCTTAACGTTACTGTTTATATATATATATTCTCAGCGGAATAAAACGATCGTACTCAGTGTGATTATAATTTTGGAAAGGCCATATGAATTTGCCTGCTTCTGTAGACGACTAACATCGTTCGATCGTTCGTAGTGATAATATTCCTATTGCCCGTCAATCGTGTTTGGAACGAGGTTTTGCTTGCTTTTCATTATATCGGTGGCCTCACGATTCGTATGGAATTGTAGAGGTGCCACCGTCGGTCGATATTTCTGCTCGGCCAGTGCAAGTATTTGTATTACCAAATTTACCTGGAATCGTGTAAGAGCCGACCTAGTTCCTTCGGAGATATATTACCAGCTTGTTATTTCTTGCGAACTTTGGAAAGAACTCGACTTTCCAGGCAAACATAATTCTCTTACATCGATCGTATCGGGTGTAATAATTCTCTTTAGGCTTAACAACTTTTAACACAGATATTTAGCATAGCCAAGAAATAAACTATATTGCAATGAGCCTGGTTATGGAAGTATTACTTATATCATATTATATTTCGATCAAAGCAAATCGTAGGTTTAAATATTTTTTTCATTTTAACCCAACGTTTTTTCATTACTTAGTCAAGAGTAATTTTCATTTTCGTTTAATTAAGCCTTTCATTGAACGGTATAATCCTGAGGATTCTAAATAAAACAGGGACTCACCCCTTGCAGGACCAGCCACGACTACTTTCCATTAACCGTAATTAGTCGCGATAAAGCCAGATTTGTTCGAGATAGACACTCCGAGTGGATGTATACACAGGCCAATGAATTGCAACATTCTCTTAGCGCCGGGGCATGGTTCACTCTATCCAAACCCGCTCCTTTATCTGTCAGACATAAAAGCCTTTAAATGGCTTAGTATTCAGCCCAGGTCGTTGCTACTTATAATCTTGTCTTCGGCTTGAACCCCATAAATAATGATATCGATTTATATTCCCCTTTCACTTAGTTGGAATCATGAAAGTTATATCGTACCGCCAGCTAAAATTTCATGCAGATTATATCCTGCAACGCTACATTTGGCTCGTGCCATGGAGACCTTTCGTTTAATCGAAAATATCAGACTTCCAAGTCTCGGTTAAACGCGTGCAATTTGCAATTACAATGTCGATCTTAAATACCGATTCAGATTCATAAATATACGTCGCGTTTTCCTTGTCTGGGGGCTTTAAAGAAGGAGGAAACATTTTCTGTTACAGTGGATGTGCATTCCTTTTGCTTGGACAAATCCAAAAGTGGAGTCGCTTAGCTCTATGGAGGTCGATTGGATAGGTGAAGTGAAGCCCGAAGAATACTGGTATTACATGGATTACGGTCTGCTGTTGATATTCGGTGGTATTCCCTGGCAAGTTTATTTCCAACGAGTCTTATCCTCGAAAACCGCGGGAAGAGCTCAAGTGCTGAGTTACGTCGCCGCTCTGGGCTGCATCCTCATGGCGATACCTCCCGTTCTGATAGGGGCAATCGCCAAAGCAACACGTAAGTGCAACAAACTTTCGTAAACATCGCACGCGTCGAAACAGCCCACCACCATCGATCTCCTCGTTTATAACTCGGCAAGAAATTTTTTAAAACAAAGGTCACCAGCGTAGACACCGTGTCTATTTATATAGCGACAACGTCCATTCTTCTCGCTCCCCCGATTACCGTGAATCGAAACGAGGACGTAAATATAGTTCTAATAACAGTTGCGTGACCACGGCCTGCATTATTCCCAAGCGTCTAGAGACCGTCCTCTCTCATTCACGCGTCCCTTTTAAAAATTCCGAATTAATAACCAGACCGATATCGCGATCCTTTCCTTCCGCGCGCTACTTAATACGACCGATTTAATCCTCGCATTGCAAATTCCCTTAATTCCACAAAGTCCCAAGGAAAACTGCCGCGGACATCGTACAATTTATCGCGCCCCATCGAGGAGAAAAGTACGTTTCAATATTCCTAGATCGACAACAAAGGTTCCTCGGCGCAAAGAAATTTCCACGGGCATTATTTGAAAGGGGCTCTGATTTAAGTACATTAATAATAAACGAGGCGTCCCTTTCCCCTTCCCCCTCGCTCAGCCCACCCTGCGCCTCTCTGTTTGCTCTAAAAGGAGAGAAACGTGTTTGGTGGCTCCCCGTGACTCGAGGGGATTGAATTAGACCCGGTTTGCTCGTCATCCCACGCTCGCGTTCGAAGGCTACTTGACATTTGGTGGTGCCGTGGAGAGAGAACTGCTGGTATTTACAAGGTTTGGGGGAAAAACGGGGGAATGGGCGGAGTGGTCGGGGGGTGTTCCGGTGGTACCCCACGGCGTGCACAATAGCGTGAGATTTCGCCATGTGCCGTTTCCCCTAGGATTATGAGCGAGGGCAGTAATGCGGCTCGCCCACTAACGCAAAATACGACTGCGTCTCCGGAACTAATTCGATACTCCGTATCGGTATTTCACGGAACGATTACCGGAGCGCCGTTGTAGAGGCGGCCGGTCTGTAATAGAGGGTAGGATACTTTGTTCAACACCCTTCCGGAGCAGCGTCCTCCTTAGTTTATAATAGAATTTATTTTTTAATTATACGGCTGCCGATGAAGGATGTGACTGTGATCGCTGAACTACTTGGATACTCTTTATCGGTATTTTAAGTAATGATTATAGGTGCCTTATGGCAGTTGCCGCGGTTATTTACGTTTGAACGATTAATCGATAATAATATTTATATTTGAGAACGAAGGATTTATGATGCTCTGCGCATAATACCGTGTCCTTCATTTATCCATTATATATACACTTAATTCTGTTTTTAGAAGATAGATACGTTCTCGTAGAATACGTGTAAAAGAAATTCGTGTATAAAATATCTCCAATATCGCGGTTATAAAAATAAAAGTAAAGCACAATTTTCTTCTTAGAATTTGGGTCGATCGTGTTAAATAAAAATAAGTCGTGTAGAAAGAGAATAAAATTTTTGTCCTAATTCGCGTTAAATCAAAATCGTATAAAAGAAGTTCGTGCAAGAACAGAATTGGATGTATAATATATTCAAAAACTGTGCGATCCAAAGCAAGACCGTTGCATCGAAAAGCGTATTTAACCCGTCGTCGTTCTCTGTTGCAGCTTGGAACGAGACGGCGTATAAAGGGCCCTATCCCTTAACGGAGACCGAAACTAGCATGATACTGCCGATGGTCTTGCAGTATTTAACACCGGATTTTGTTTCGTTTTTTGGATTGGGCGCTGTTTCAGCGGCGGTAATGTCTTCGGCGGATAGCAGTATCCTCTCTGCCAGTTCCATGTTTGCGAGAAACGTATACAAATTGATCTTCCGCCAGAGGGTGAGTGTTCTTCACGTTCACTTTTATTCGGTACAAGATTTTGTTTAGATTCGTATTTCTTTTGCGCCTCCATTCGACTACTGCATGTCGCTTTTAATATATTATTTTACCTTGTCGCGTAGACGATACATCGTGAATACAATTATCATGCAGAATGGTACACACTTTAACGTGCTTCGTACATAATTTTTCTGACGCGAAAAATATTTACCGTGCGTGTCCAATTTTTTGGGAAGTAAATATCATTCGGCGTGTCTCCTGTTTTTCATTTGCCGCTCGTAGATTTTTTTGCGATACTCTATGCATATTTTACGCACGTATACACGCGTATGGATTTTACGTTGCCCGGGGCGTTGCTCCTGGGCGGCTCTAACGAACGTGCACACGCTTCACCCTAGTCGCAGTCGTTGTTTGCATTAACAAACAACATACCCACTTGAATTTAACCTTACCTCTCCTCGCATGATTTCACGACGTGCCTTTTCAACGAGATTGCAAAGTAAATCGTCTTCGCGTCCAGAGAGAAGTACTACGATACACGAGTTACTTACATCAGCGAGGTTAACGAATCTTCGCAACGCGTCGCTTTAATCACGAGTCGATACACTATATATCCAACCAAAGAGAAGAAACCAGAATTAATCCATCACTCATACACGCTCACTCGTAATAAAACAATGCACAAATTCGAGGAATATTTAACGCGATAAATAAAGGCATTAAACACTTGCGACGAGGTTTAGGGTTAACCCTCCATCGTACGCAATCCCATTATACCCATTTTCCTACGTATACATCACCCTCCGCGAGGACACGTCTCAACGCATCCTCCCCCCACTCCGCCAACCGCCCCCCTCCCTCCGCCATCGCGTCGTTGTCCCACGAAGCGAGGCAGCGGACAGCGGAGCACACCTATAGGGGCACGTATCAATCGGGCATTTCCCACGAACAGGCTTCGGAAATGGAGATCATCTGGGTGATGAGAACCGGAATAGGCGTGGTCGGCGTGCTGAGCACCGTAATGGCGCTGACGATACCCTCGATCTACGGCCTCTGGTCAATGTGCTCCGATCTGGTCTACGTGATCCTCTTCCCCCAGCTGTTAATGGTGGTCCACTTCAAGGAGTACTGCAACACCTACGGCAGTCTATCGGCGTACATAATAGCCTTCCTCGTCCGCATAAGCGGCGGCGAGCCGCTGATGAGCTTGCCAGCACTGATCCACTACCCGGGCTACGACGCCGAGACGAACACCCAGATGTTCCCCTTCAGGACGATGGCGATGCTGCTCTCCCTGGTCACCCTGATCGGCGTGTCGTACGGCACCCAGGTCGCCTTCCTGACCGGCAGACTGGCCCCCGGATACGACGTCTTCAGGTGCGTGGTCAACATACCGGAGGACGTCGAGAGGGTCGGCCCCGACCCGGCGGAGGGCGAGCAGATGGCCGTGCTCGCCGCGGGCGCTGGCAGACTTTACGGAAGTAAGGACGAATCGAACGGACGAGTCAATCCTGCACTCGAGCCGGACTACGACATGGAGCCGGGATGCAAGGTCGGCGGGGAGGCCGTCGTTGGAGGCGGCGGCGGCGGCGGCGTGGCTGGGGGACACCTGGTGCCCCACGGACCCAGCGCGCCGCGTCAGCCGCAATCGAGCACCGCGTTCTAATCCCTGGTTCCGTGATCGGATGCTGTGACCAACAATAAGTGTGGCGGTGCGGGTCCGCGTTTCCTTTATTTTGCTCATCCTCCCCCTCCTTCCTCCCACTGCGTTTCGCCCCTTACGTTTCACTGGCCGCCCCTTCGGAGCCGACTCTCGACCCTCCCCCGGAAGAAGGGCCTCGGGCTTGGCGAGTACTTCGCTCGGCACAGCGCGACGCTCGGAATGTCTCCTTCGATACGCGACTTTTCCTTCGTCCTTTTTGATCTGAATGTTCGTGTATAAATATTCGCGACCACCACGGCGCGTCGATCGTTTACATCGCGATGGATACGCCGGGAATTCGTGGGAAATGGTTCGTTGGGGGAGGGAGGAGGGTTTGGGTTGTAATTGCGGTTGATGGAACTCGAATGGTAGCTTCGTCGACCGAACCTATGTTTGTTTTCGATTTGGGTCGTTTCGTTTACTTTTTCAGGGTATTCTATTTTTTTATACGACGTTTCCATTACTTCCTCCTCGATTCGAGTTTAAGTTTGAGTTTCGGATTGTCGTTTGATTATCCGTCTCTCCCGCATCCCCATGTCTCACGTCCGAGGAGCTCCGAGGCGAGCGGAAGCGCGGTAAGTCGTACATCTATTTTGCATTGCCACCTGCGCATAAGTCGCTGCGCAACGCGTCGTACCTGTCCGAAGTTCTCGTTCGTATTCTTTTGGTATCGAGGACAATATGGCGAAAGCGATTCGAAAGATGATCGAACGTGCGACGGCGGGAAGAAGTGGCGGTATTCCTGATAAATTGCGGAGATCACGGTCGAAGCTCCTCGGACGTTCGGATCGGGAGATTTTAACCTGCACCGCCTATTAGGCCTAGTCGTTTTCTTGTTTTCTTTTTTGAGAAATATATAAATATATATATACATAAGAATTATATATATTATATATATTTAGAGTCTATCGAACTGCTTGAGAGGACTAATGTCTCGATGCGCCGCCGATCCGTCCGCGTTTCACCGTGCAATCGTGCAAAACCAAAGAGTGCTCCGTGATAAAGTAGAAAGCCCGATCTATTAGCGTATCACGCTCGCTAGGAATTAATTATAGGCGGGCGGTTGCCAATGATTAGGATGTCGTTTGTTAGGCGAATGTTGTACAAAAAAAAAAAAAAGAGAGCCCGCTAGACCGAGTCGCGTTAGGCGAGACATATCATCGGTAGACTATTTGGATCCCCAACCCACTTTTCACCGGTGAACGTCACGAGGTAGGTAATTAGAGCCCGTCGTCAAACATCGAGCATCGCTCGTGATGTTACGAGAAAGGAAAGAAGCTTTTGTACTTGCAAATCGATCGTTCTTCCCTCGCTTCGCACGACCAGACTTGTTATTAGGAATCCGCGATACAGAAGAATCGTCGAGACAGCCAGTGGATCTTGTAGCGCGTAGAACATCCGCCCGCCCGTGAAAGCGTGAAATTAAAGGATTTATAAGGATTCGCGTGCAAGAATGCCAATTGACATTATCACGAGAGTCCCACGACTTTCAAAATTCCCGTGGATCCACACTCTCCGTGGATAATCCGCATTGCGCGGAATATACACGAGTTTACGCGGATCTCGATAATCGCGCGCTTATACCGGAAGTTTTATGATCGTTTGAACTACGTCCAATCCAGAAGCGAGGATACCAGCCAGAGCCGCATAGCCTTTCGCTCGAAGAAAACCACGCGAGCCTCACGTTTATCCTTAGCCGTACAGCAGCAGCATCGCCGCTGCAACCTTGTTTCTCTCTGTAATGTCAATGGCACACGTGAATGACGCGCATGCGCGGCTGCACGGTGGTAGATCATCCGCTCGGGCATCGAGTGCGTGGATCGTCGGCTGATCGTCGGACGGATTGGCGATTGCACGAACCCGTTGTGTTTATCATATAGTATATATGTATAATATAACCGTGAGCATAATCGCAGTAAAAGGAGGCGAGAGTGACTTAGCATTACAGATGAAGGATCAGAACTCTCTCCCTCTCTCTCTCTCTCTATATATATATATATACATACATATGTACACGTTATACATACACACGAGAAGACTAATAACCGTAGGTGTTAATATCGCAGGTACGAATTATCGCCATCATTGTTAATTTTCGAAGATTCATTTATTATATCGTTTGTATAGCGCCGAACGGCGTTAATCATGAATGCCTATAACGTAGTTTTACGAATCGTTGTAGCCGCTCGCATCATCGTTTACCGCCAAAAAAAAAAAAACTCGAGGGAGACGAAGCGTATTATCCGTAACGTCGTCGAGCTGATAACTCGATTACCCGAATTTGTACCTGTAACGTTTGATTACTCTAGTGGTCGTGCGAGAACGGCTGTAAGTACCATCTCATTTGTGGCAACGTCTTCTGTGGACCTTAGCAAAACGGGTTTTGAGTCAAATCGGGGTTTTCCTTCGTATATTTCCGAGGATGCCGAAGATCGTGCACGTTGTCCGACGCACTTTTGGGCACACGTCGATCCTCCGGGCAGGGGATCCGTATTTGGTGCTGCTTTTGGCGAGATATTTTTGAAATAGCCTCCATCGATAGTTCCTAAAACGACGAGAATCCAATGTTAACGTCCGTCGCTACCGCGGATCCGTTTGGCAGGCGTTTATCGTGACGGACTTCGTATCGGTTTCGTTAAGTCCACCGTTACCATTTCTCTCATGGTGAAAGAAGCGATGAGATTTAATTCGCGTTAAGTCAACCGATCGATGGTATTCGCAGTGAGGGACTGATCGGCCTCGAAGCTCGTTATTATTCGACAGGATAGATGAAAGTGTCGATACCCGATCTTTCTTTCCGTCCTGTTTCTCGTGCATCGAAGAACGTAGAGCGATCGAATTGAATTCTGCATTGGATAAGGAAAAAGGGACATTTGCACGATGCGTATCTTTTTACAATATCAGTTATCGCGTGTACGTAGTAGAAATACTCGGCTTGTCGAGTGTCGTCGGTTGAAGCATCGTGCTTTTTTTTTTTTCACGAAATGCTGCCGTAAAGATCGACTATTTATCTTTGCTCTCTAATACTCTTCGGTTTGGCTATTCGAAAGTAATGTGGTATTATACCTCGTGCGAGGGGGAGAAAATTTTCCACAGGTCTGACGTGGAATACGTATTTAATGATGGTCTCGGACGACTTCGCGTTTTTAATTAGGTACGGCGCTTTAAATAAAGTTAGGGAAGCAGGAAAGTTTTGTTCTGCTTTTTTTTTTTTTTTATGCGAAGGATCAACATGAAAGGTTGAAGACACGTTGCTTTGCAGGGAAGGTAAACGAGCTTTTTACAATTCTTAAAATACGACGACAGTAGCGACAATACTTTCCAAGTCTCCTTAATACGCTTCGGCGCAATAACGAAGGTGAAATTACGGCCAGTCGGATTCCAGCGCTTGGCCTGAGGATGCTTTGACCCCGAAACGTATAGGTGCACACCGAAGCATCTTCCGTGCATTTCTATTCGACGTCTCTCTGTCATTAACGAGAGAACTTTCACTGGAGTATTAAGTCAGCGCGTTGGACGACTCGAGGAATTATCGTGGTTATATACCTGTCGAGGCAATTCTAGAGCAGTCAACCGAGGCCAGGGACTCGTCCACGTTGCCGAGAAATTTAGTTAACGATCGTAAATTATTTTTTTACCGTCAATAGAAATCTCGCGCTACTTAAACCGAAGGAAGACCTGCGTATTCTAGAACGAGACACCGATCGTTGTTGGCGCCTATTACGAAATCTTCGTTTTCTTAATTAACGTACGCACCGAAAAATTTGTCGTAAAACACCTCGATGCTGGAAGCGCACGAGAAATCGAACACGCGCGAAAACCGGAATCGACATACTGCGTATGCTTTATTCGCGGATGTACTATTTTATGCTCGAACAAACGATAAATTATACCTAAGGCACCTGATGCGAAAATACAAGTGAATTCAAATTCCACTTCGCGTCTCTTTAAAACGGACCATTTGTCGATGCTAATTTCGCTGTGTATTCAGACCTGTTATTCTTGCACGTTAAAATCCGTCGGAAATAAACCTTGGCGAACGCCTCGTCCGTAACGAGGCGTTCGCGCGAATCAGGTCGCTCCCTTTCGTTCGAAACTTGAATACGCGCTACGATCAGTCCTACGCTTCGACAGGCCGAGGTTCAAATCGTATCATAATCGAGTACCATAATCAGGCGCTTTTTTGTAGACACGTTCATACGAGAATCGCGAAAAGCAGGCGCACCGTAGTGGCGTGTACGAATACTAACAGAAAGAGCAGCCACATCACCTACATATCAATTAACGTACATTGTAATCAGTGATGTAACGAGAAATCTATACATATCATGAAGTGTGCTCTATACATTAGGTATAATAGCGTGTAAGGTAACGCGGTGAACGTGGTTGAAAGGGGATTGGAGAAAAGGAGGCGGGGAGTGTGTGTGTAAATATCGCCTATTTCTCTCGCGAGAAAACGGCCGGGCTCTTTTTGCTCCGCGGAATTCCCGACGGAACGGGGGAGGACCTTTCTTACTTTCGCGCGTCAAAGCGCACCTCCAATATCTCCCCGTAGAGAGCGTCGGGTTCGAAGGGGAGGGGGGGAAGAAAAAAGAAGAGAAAAAAAATAGAAGAAAACAAATAAATAAAGGAGGGAGGAAAGCGTAGAACTACGGGCTGCCAGAGCGCCGAAAAGATCTTTCGATCGCACCGTCTGGTTATACAGGATCGCAACCGAATTATCGTAGACGCGTCCTGAAGTCGTCGGGACGAATGCGGTTCGCCGGTGACTTGCTCGCTTCGAAAAACCAATACTGCGTACCTAATATTGTTGTACATCCCCCTGGTCCCGTAACGAAAAAACAACCTGGGCCGCCTACGTATCGTAGAGTATTATTAATTATGTATAAAAACGCCCGATCGGCCCCGTAAGAGTATATCCATGTATATGTACTACGAAAAGAAAAAAAAACGTTATCCGGTATTGTATTATATGATATATTATACGTGTATAATTGAGAAAATGAACGCGATGTTGATTGTAAATGTTAAAAATAAACGGTGTATAAAAATCTAATGGCCGCTTACTCGTTATTCCGCAGCTCCTGGAAACGACCAGAAATATGGTGGTTCGACATCGAAAGGGAATTCACGCTGTATCGTGAATCCTATTTTTGACGTGGACCTTTAAGGCGATGTAGTCCAAAGTGTATATTTAATTCGGCCTTTGAATCACTGACCTACCTATGTTTCTACTGGTTTTATGAAATTCGAAGTGTCTATGAGTTTTTCCACTGTTCGTCTGATCGCACAGGCTTATTCTCCTGGCGTCAGAGATGGTAAACGGGAAACCGAATGAGTGTAAAGGTTAAAAGACTATTTATAATAGAGGTAACGATTTTTAATGTAATTAATGGTTTTCCAAAATTTATTACGCGTACGAAAAGAAATTTTCACCGCAATGTAGAGTAATGGAAGTTACCTACCTGTTTATCGGTTACATCGTTCACTTTTTTACGTTTTCTTTCTGCATTTGAGAAACAGTTTCACCAAGACTGCAAACATGCGCGACGTACACGGCATATTTGCGAGCCGCTGAAGAAAAAGGGTCAGTGAAATGGGATACGTCGTCGCGGACGGTTCGAGTTAATGACGAAGTCCCGGATATTGGTCTGCGTTTTTAGCTCAGTCGTAGCAGGAATAGAAAGAGCTCTTAATTATTCATGTCTTCCCGGTATCGGCGCAGGTTGGAATCGATAAATCGACCGACCGACAATGTCGGCCGACTAACCTTACAACACGATTCTTCCGTCAAAACGACGTTCTTTACCTCCGTCTCCAAGGATAGCTCTCGCTTTGCCCTCGAATCAATCGACCTCTCGATCATACATTTTTCAGCGTAGCGGCTTTATTAGTACAAAAAGCATCTTTACAAAATAAATAAGTTACAGGCCCAGTGCGGCTGAGGAGCGATTCGACTCTCCTTCCCGCGCGTTTCCCTCTAATTCGTCGCACGTCGCGACGCGGTTCGTTCCGAATCGACCAAGAATTTCGTCGGCAGACGCCTTCCTGGGAGCTCGTGGAGAAAAAAGAAAAGAAAACTTTACGGCCATGATTTAATCCTCAACCAGACCTAAATCGGCGGCGCCTGTTCGCGAGAATGCGCCTGCCCTCTTAAATATTCATGGTTTAATCTTAAGTTTCCACCGGGATCGCATCGTTGTTAATGCTTCGATGCGAAACCCGGATCTTCCCCAAAAAAAAATCTCGGTCTCGCGAGATCGACCTCCGACATTCGCCCGTTTCACGCTCTCGCGCTGGAGGAGATTGTTACCGAGATCGAGGAGTTTCTCGATCTTTCGAGATCAAGCCGATTATCGAAACTTCCCGACGTTACGCTCGTGATTTTGCTCGCCTAGAAGGATTCGCGGTGAAATTCGAAGCGAAGTCGGAGGTAATCTCGCGAGGTGAACACGTGTCGGGATTAATATTGGTAGCCTCCGTTGCTGGCGTAGCTTTGGCCGCCGCCGTTTCCTCCGCTGGGCGCTCCGTAGCTCGATGAGGGCCTGCCGCCTCCACCACCACCGCCGCCGCCGCCGGAATATCCTCCAGAGCTGGGCAAAGGAAAGACACGTGTGCGATTGGATGTACTCTAACTTCTACAGAGTATCTCGAAATAATTGGCAAACGTTTCAATAATGTCTTCCGCTCTCGTAAGGATTAAGTAAATGTACATAAATATCCGTGGAACACGATGTGTTTTACGTCTATTCGCACCATCGAGCATCTTCGCGAATCGGACAAAATTTGTTTCCACTTGATCATTAGGTACTATATAACAGCGAACTTCCCTTTAAAAGATACTCTCATTAACACCAATACTCTGCACATTGCGATAATAAAACTACCGATCGAATACAACACCACTCTAATATATCAACAGACATTCCTCCTAACCTACCGATCATCCCTTTCAAGATACACATATCAATTCCCCCATGAATCTCCGACCTCGACCAAAGCCTTAACACTAGAACTACCAGCCACTTTCTCGGCATATTTAGAACACCTCGTACATCTTTAAAAAAAAAAAAAGGGGGAGAGTAAAAGGAAATTTCAGTAAATCAAAACGACGATCCAGACACTGCATGAGAATCATAAAAAAGAAAATCTAAAAAAAGTCATCCTTATAAAGTACCACGATTTTTTAAAGAAACAACTGACCAGTCATTCTGGCCGGTACGGTAGTTCCAGTATTAAACCCCAGTACAATACATTACGCGACACCATGAGTAGACTCACCCTCCTCCGAAGCTGCCGCCACCCGCGCTGGGTGCGCCATAGCTGGACGAGGGTCTTCCGCCGCCGCCGCCCGAGTAGCCACCACCGCCGCCGCCTCCATTGCCACCACCGAATCCACCCCCGGAGCTGGGTGCGCCGTACGACGAGGAAGGCCTTCCTCCGCCATTGCCTCGAGAGGGTGCACCGTAGCTCGAGGAAGGCGCTCCACCGCCGAATCCGCCGCCTCCGAAGCCGCCGCCGCCTCCGAAGCCGCCACCGCCTCCGTTGGACGGGGCACCGTAGCTGGAGGACGGCCTGCCGCCTCCGTTGCCCTTCGACGGGGCCCCGTAGCTGGAGGAGGGCGCGCCACCCCCGAATCCGTTGCCACCTCCGAATCCATTGCCTCCTCCGAATCCGCCGCCGCCTCCGAATCCACCTCCGTTGGAGGGAGCGCCGTAGCTCGAGGAAGGCCTTCCTCCGCCGTTTCCTCTGGAGGGAGCACCGTAGCTCGAGGAAGGCGCGCCGCCTCCGAAGCCACCACCGCCGCCACCGAATCCACCGCCTCCACCGCCGCCGGAGCTGGGAGCTCCGTAGCTGCTGGAGGGCGGTTGGCTCGGTGCGCCGTAGCTGGAGGACGGTCGTCCACCGCCGAAGCCGCCGCCGTTGCCGCCGAAACCACCGCCGCCGAAACCACCACCGCCCCCGGAGGGAGCACCGTAGGACGAGGATGGCGCGCCACCACCGCCACCACCGCTGCTGTAACCTCCTCCTCCTCCTCCTCCGCCTCCTCCTAGGTTAGGGGTACCGTAGCTCGTGGACGGAGGCAGGTAGTTGCCCGATACTGGCGCTGGAAGGAGGGTTTTGTAATTCGTGAGAGGGCTTTGTTGATGGATTGGAGGGGTGTGTTGTTTTTTTTTCTTTTTAATTTGTTTTGGGAAGGATTGTTTATTTGGTGTTCTGGGGGAGGGGCGGGGGGTATGGTTAAGGTGAGTGGGGAGGTATGAGAGGTAGAGTATAGGTGCGGAGTGGAGAAGGAGAGGGGATGGGTGGGATTGGATTGTCTGAGCTGACTCTTCAGTATAGTACTGTAGATTTATGCGGAGATTTTCAACGGAGGCGCGTGTCTGCGTGTTTTATTGGATGGCGGGGTGCTTCGAATGTTGCGGATGAGTTCATGGGTACTTTTGCAAGGCGTGCGATTTTTTATGTTTTTATTCGTTGTGTTGTGTTGTTTTATAAGGAGGAGGTATAGCGGAGTTGAGTATTGGAATGACGTGGAGGAAAGTACTAGAGTGATTCCTTACGATGTTTTGGTTTTAGACGATGAAGGCGTTGGTGTAATCGAAATGGATTAAGGGACGTGGATTTTTCGACAAATTGTATTCTTCAAGAGTGATTTTAGGATTCAAATGTTGCAAAAATATGGCCGTGTGTAGAAAGTCATGGGCAGGGTGTCGTAGAGAGGATTCGAGGATTAGCACAATTCGTGTGAGAATGATAAAGGAATCGTTGAAAAGCCAGGAAACGATTTTGAAATCCTCGTCAATACTGTAACTCGTAAATGCCATATTATTTTCTCATTCCTGTCACTGACTCGTTTCTAGGGTGAACGAACCTTAACACAGTATCTTATTTCTTTCAAACTTATCAATGTCTAATAATCCAGTCTGCCTAAAATCGTACTGCTACTTTCTTCTTCCTTTCTTATTCATAATTCAAACTGCACCAGAAGAGTGATCTCCTTGGCCAACGAAGAATGAAAAAACGATCGATACATTTTATTCTAAAGCAACGTTGATCGTCCTCATATTTATTCCAGCGCTTCAGCGGATTGCCGTAAGATGCTTCTGTGCGTTTTATCGAACATAGCTAAGGCCATGATAAATTGAATGTCGGCATATACCACGACGACACGTGCAACGTGCGCGATTAGGTGCGAAAGCGTGCAACTTGTAAGGCTAACAAGATACACGACGATACGTCTTCCTCCAACTTTATATATCGTTAGACGGAGAAAGCGCGAGAAATCCGCAAAAGGACGTGCTTCCGCAATTAACCTCCATAATCGCGTTTAACGACCTTAGGCCACGGTGGCAAACACGGCGACGGTTCTTCGAGGATAGAAATCTGGCGACAGTTCAGTGATCGCGTTGCCAGCGACTGCGCTGGTATACCGTCACGCGGAATAAACTTCGCGCTCTATAATTTTTCTTCCCCGCCTTCGGGTATCGCAGAGTTGCGAAAAGAAGATTGAGCGAAGATCGAAATTCGCGCGTTCCAAACGGCTTAACAAGGTGCATTGGAAGTACGTGCAGTGAATGCAGTACATCGTGCAGTGAAAAGAGACGATGCTGAACGATCGGTTAAGTGTCCTTATCTGTCGTTTTCTCCTTCATCGTTCTCACTCTTGTCTTACTTACTCGTTATTATCGACTTACGCAGATAGCGTGAAAGATTAAGTCATAGCGTCCTATCCAGATCTTGATTTATTTATCGAATTCTATACGACACCGAGTATTACATCACGGACGGTTAAATGATTTCTAGATAAGACAAAGCGACACGTTTGGACACTTACCGTTTCCATTATTAATGCGCGTATATCCCTTCCTGCAATTCTAACCAAAGTTCGTAGAAACTTGTGAAGCGAGTGGGCTTGTTTTTACCGTACTGAACAAATATTCCATAATCATGGCTCTTTTTGTCAATACGTTTATCCACTGTTTTACGAAGACATTTAGATAATTCGCTATGTTGTATCGCTTAAAGGAGGAATGGAATGGCGATCGTCGTCGATTACGGTTCATGGAATCATTATCGTTTACGGTATAACATTACAAGAGCTACTGCAAAGCGATAAGTTGTAGCGAATTCGGATAATAAAGTCCTTGGAGAACTCGTACGGTAACGAAACCTGGACGAAAAATTTTGAATTAATCTCTCCGGCGTTCGGTTTCTCTTCGTTAAGGTCGGTGACTTTCGATTTCACGGTTTACCCAAGGCAACGAAAAATCCGTGGGAATTCGAGGAAAAGTAGATTTCGAGAACGATCTTGGTCTTTTCCTCGCTTTAATCAATTCGGCCTTTGCGTTTTTAACAAATGACAATCGATATTGAATAGTCTAAAATACACAATCCTTTATTATATCAAATAATACTGCAGAAATTAATAATATAATTTGTTTTGAAATTTTCGCATTGGAATTAAATTTCAATAGGAATGATATTTTTCGTATGGAACCCATAAAGCTTGTAAGATATACTCGAGCGTCTATTTACCGTCGAGAACGAGCCAAATTATAGAATATCACGGATGTTACAGTTAGATGTATTTAAATATTTACATATTTAATACGAACGAATATTCAAAATGACCAAAAGCAAAGTAACCAAAGTAGTCGATGCCGGAAATTCAACAACAAAAACCACAACGAATATTCAAGATTTTGCGATGATTCAAAGAACTTAAGATTCGAAAGATTTTGCGTAGAATAGGGGGGAATGTAGAGAGGTGTGGTTTCACGCTGTCGTCGGTTCGGTGGGCAGCCGACTTTTCTTCCGAGAAATTTGCACGTCGGCCAGGATGCGCCGCACGGAAAGAGAGGTAATCAGATCGTGACGCCTTCCCAGGTCGAAACTCCTTGGCCGCGACGCGCCGACGTAATTAATAATCGGCCCGAAGGTACGATCGCGGCTCGGCCATTCTGTCATCTCAGGAGGGCCGTCGACATCGCGAGCCGCGCGCCTCGAATTTTTTACGATCATTAACGTTTCGAACGCGTTGCCTTTGCGTCACGCTCGCTTTCGTGCGCATCCAAGACGCACGAAGGTGCCCGTCTTGGCGCCCGAGAAACGTGCGCCTGATTTATGCCGCGCGAATCGCGCGAGCCTTCACCAGCAACAATTTATTGCCCCCTACGTGGCCGCCCACCGTGGCTTCGGCGCCATAACCGTGACTCCACACACCGAAAGTTTCCCGCGGAATTGCAAAATTGCAAAATCGCGACTGGAGCTTACGGCGTTGGTTGGGCAAGGCGCACGATGTTAGAGCATCCCTGTTTTACGGATCGAAGCTTGCTTCGACACTGTTCCTACTTGCTATCTTCCAGACTTTTTTGAATGTACTGAATATATCCTTAAAGAAAAAGAGGGCGAAGAAAAAGTGTCGATACATTTATATATCGATCCTTATGCTGCAAGAAAATCACGAAGACTCTCAGAAATGACCGCGTCTGAAGATTCTACAATTTTTGGATGAAAACACTGACCGATCGTGCTAGGAATCGTGTTAATGATCGAAGATCGATTAGGATTTTTTATTTATACTTGGATATGGAACGATTCATGACTATGCTGGTTGGATATATTTGATCATTCTCATATCGCTTCTGAGGTTTGATTAGGCGGTCGATGGAAGTACAAATGCAAGGGTCGTTTCGTAGTCGGCTAGGCTGCTCCTTTTGTTCGCGAAAATTGCGTGTAACCAATGGCTCGAACGAGGTAGAAATTTGTGAAAACTTCGAGCAGAAACGTTTCGCGGTAGGTTTCACGGCGGTCTTGCGCGTGGAACCGGCTTATCGGTGTCCAGGAAGTATGCCAGATCGTAGGATACGAACTTGATTTGTACACGAGCGCACTCCGTACTCGCGGTTTGATCGTGGAAATGAGCCTGATAATTCATTATATATCGTCGCTGGACTACTTTATTCTCCTTTCAACGGAGATAATTGATTTTTCCTGTCGCAATTAACAAAATATTCTTCGCGCCAAATTTTTAGTTTAGGAAAAACTCAGTGTAAATGAGTATATTTGTTCTCACGTCAATTCGTTGAAATCGAATGATTTGAAATACTATTTATGTATAAGTATATGTCTGATCAGAATTCTTATGCATTTTTATGATTTTACGAATACGGACGCCCTGAATACGAACTTGTAATTTATCATTTGACTCTGTCACCGCCCTATCCGTCTTCCTTTATCAACTCCACGAAATTCCACATCCTTTGGGCGAACACTTTACAAATTCCGGCTCATGCGGTTAGAATTTTAGTTAGGAACTTTCTAAGTATCTCAGGCTGCCGCATTGAATCTCAAATTGGTTACGGGCTACGAATCTAGATGTATAGAGAGGGCGAGGGACATATTTGAGGTAGGATGCTCGTCGACCATAAAATCAACCTGTAAAGAGAGCTCCATGTTTTACCTCCCTGCGCTACGTCCGCGTATAGATATTATTACAGTACGACTCTCGAACATAAAAACTGTGCGAGTTTACGGCCACCATGTCCGTGCCAGCTACTCTTGTTTACTACCATTCAAATTCTCGACATATTTATTCTTGTACACTTTCCATGGTGGATTTTAACAAACTTCCATCATTCTCCTACCATCCAATCGTTTATCAACATAAAAACTATCGATCTTCTAGCGATTCTTCTACGCTTTAGCCGTATTTACTGTCAGGAGAACTTGGTAACCGTCATTTTCCCAAAGCTCGATCGAACATTTCACCTATCATCCCACAAGCCTCTTTTTAATTCTTGAAATTATTGTCTCACTATAAAGATATATGATTCATAATTTCCACGAACCTTTACCCACGAATTCTAAGAAACTCTATAAAAAATTAAAAATTAAAAAAATCAAAAATTATATTATCGCGCAAGCTCTCCTCTCGTTACTACCAATCTTTACTTTCGATACAATTAAATTCGACAATTTAATCCCAATTTCGCGTATAAGTACAAGTACCTATGCGCGAACACTGACATAAAGCTCACTCTCTTTCGTACAATCCCATAATCGCTCAATGGACCGATCGTGCAATCGTTATTTCTACCCAGCCCATCGGACTCTACTTCTATCTTACCCTCAGCGCAGATGGGCGTAAGCAGCAGGGCCGTGGCGAGCACAGTGGCGGCCAAACGGGCCCAGTTTCTCATGGGCCTCATGGTCCACGATCGCAGGGAGCCTCAGGTAGGGCTGGTTAACACGCACGAACTGTCCTGGTAACCGGCACCCGCGTGCAGCCAGGAAGGTGGACGAGGAAAAAAACAAATATTGCGGATACGATCGTGAGGGAAGTCGAGGCGCGTAGGCGACGTGGCCTGCTCGAGGCACCCGTAAGATTTCGTCTAACGTGCTTCAAACATCGTCGATCCCGCTTATATAGTTGGCCGTCTTTTGGAGAAAGTCCTCATGGTAGTGCAGGAGGATGCTACCGAGACTTCTTGGTGAACGTGCAGGAGGAGTGGCGCGAGGGTGGCCGAGGGGTGGGGAAGGAGCGGACAGGAGGGGAGGAAGGACCTCGGGTGGAAGATCGCCGGAGGATACTCCGTGGTTGACCCTGGTCAGGCCGTCATTTTTGTTGCTCCTACTACGCCGCGCCGCTCGCTGGTCCGGGAAGGAAGACGCACTCGCGCCTCTCTGCCGAAACTTAGGGACAAAGAGAGCCGCGAGTCGAAGTATACAGCTTGTGCGGGAGAGAAGATCGAGCTGCTGATGGAACGTTATGGCTTGTAAGTTTAGTTTTTTGAATCGCGGGGACTCTTAGGCGATGCTCGCGAGTTTGCGATTCTTTGATGAAACTTAGAGGCAAAGAGAGCCATGAGTCGAAGTATAAATCTTGTGCGGGAGAGAAGATCGAGCTGCTGAAGGAACGTTGCGAGCGGCGAGTTTAATTTTTTTAATTGCGCGGACTTTTAGGCGATGCTCGCGAATTTGCAACTTTTTGATGAAACTTAGGGAGAAGGAGAGCCGTGAATCGAAGTATAAATCTTGTGCAGGAGAGAAGATCGAGCTGCTGAAGGAACGTTATGGGTCGTGAGTTTAATTTTTTTAATTGCGCGGACTTTTAGGTAATATTCACGAATTTGCGATTCTTTGATGAAACTTAGGGAGTAGGAGAACCGTGACTTGAAATATAAACCTTGTGCAGGAGCGAAGATGGTGCTGCTGACAGAACGTTGCTAATTGCGAGTTTAGTTCTTTAAATCGTGGGGACTTTTAGGTAATGCTCACGAATTTGCGACTCTTTGATAAGACTTCGGAAGACAGAGAGGCGCGAATCGAAGTATAAACCTTGCGCAGGAGAGAAGATCGAGCTGCTGAAGGAAGATAGAGCTGGAAACCTTTTTAGTCGCGAGTTTTATTATTTGTATGTTTCGTGTAATGTTTATGAATTTGTACCTCTCTGATGGAACTTAGGGACAAAAAATCTGCAAGTCGAAGTACGTGCAAACTTGTGCAGGAGAGAGGACTGAGGTGCTGAAGGAAAGTAGAGCTCGAAACCTTACGAGTTGCGAATTTAATTCTATGTCTTCTACAAATATTTGAGTAATGTTTTGTTCCCGTGTTCCATTTCGAGTTAGTTTGTTTTGCTTCCAAACATGGAAGAGGGAAAGAAGTCCGAGGTGCGGACCAGGAATAAAGTCGCAAACGTGTCGGGTTAAGAGCATTACTCTTCATAACTTCCGATGTCTTTTACATAAAGTTTTGTTTACACGCTCGGTTTCGAATTAGTTCTGTGCACTCTTAGACAAATACATTGGAATCGAGATAATTAGCTTGTGATTTCCTAATAATTTTTTTATACCTATGTTCAAATTTATCTTTCATTTTATAACGCGAAATTGCACAGGACACGAGATGATATTACGATTTAATGCGAATATCTGAAAGGAATCTGGGTTATAGAGGGTTCGTTCTGGGTATCGAGATATTCTTGATAATGTACTCTTAACCTACTAAACGAAGAACATGAGTCAGTTGATAATTTAAAAATAAGTTTGCATCGAGGAAAATATGTCGATCGGTTAAAACGATTTACTAATAGCTGTGTTCCAAAAAATAATTGCACGATCCGCCAAAATGATAAACATCTGGAATATAAAATATCTCTAGACAATTACTCGACTTAGGAAAGCTAATTATCTCATGGACAAAGATCAAAGACAATCCCAATGAAGATCATTCTTCGGCATGCTTTCGTGGCTGGTTTTACTGCACTGATGTAATTTTCTCCTTAATACAATCGCCTTTAGCAGCGAAATGGTTAATGCTATTGTTACAATAAATCCCAGTGGATGCGGCCTTGAAGTCATCGTTGATGGAAGACCCATCGAAATGGTCGGCGGCAATGCGAAACGGATCACTCACGAAACGATCTCGCACGATTCAAGATGACGCGAGCACGGATCGTTCCGCAGCCTTTCCTTTTCGTGCTTTGGAATGGGATTTTTGTTTCGAGACGTAGCTCACGAAGTACAGACAGGAAATCGTTTGAAAGATTTACATATCTGCAAGTCCTTCCGGATGAAGAAGACGAGTTCCTGTAAAGGAAGAACGGATATAAGGATTTAATCTCGTAGATGTATTAGATCGAGAGATATTTATAATGGCAAAATAGGTTTTATTTAATTTTATAAACGTCATAATACGTATATATTCAAATCCATGCGATTATAGTTGATTACATATATTTGTAAATATAATATACATATTATATTTGAATTTCGATTATATTTTCCATATTTGAAGTATCGCGTTTTGCGCGATATATCTAAAAGTTAAACGAACCAGCAAGCATTACGATCTCTAATTTTGCAACACTTTTATTACTACGCTAATGTAGACGAATTTATGAAAAACTTACGTTACTTCGATGGTATCTTTTGGAGGACAAAGCCTTCTGTATTACCTAAATCACGGTAGCGGATACAATCAAGGAGCGTACTAGAACGGGGCATAAACACAGAACACCGAATAATTAGTCAACTCTTAATTAATAACAACGTTGCAGCTCATTATGGCTCGCGTACAATTATTTCCTTAACAAGTAGACACCGATAAATCCTTGTAACAAGTGCTCTCCAGGAAGTTTGTTAACACACAGAATGGCCTATAAGTTACTTTCTCATTTATAAGGAGATTTTCTTATGAAATGCGAGTGACTAATGAGCCACCCTGTACAACCAGTACAATAGGGATCGCCAAAGGTATCTCGTGTCTTTCATTTATCTTAGAGATCCAATTATGATAATTTTATCCAGCAACAACGACGGAACGTTATACCAGCCTTCTTTGGGCGTTCTTTGGAATTGTATAATGTCATGGATATAATAAACCTTCCATAAAGCACACTGACTTCAAAATAGCTTTTTTGATCATTCTTACCAACTGTTATTATATTTCAGATTCCAAGAATATCGTAAAGCCAACCATTCGTTAGTCGCCCATTATTTATACAGCACTCTTGCACCTTTTTATGAAGATACTCTCAGGATACTCGGTCATAGTGTCGAAATTCAAAATAAATCTCGCTCGCGGAGGGTTGATGTTGCGAGAAAGGCGCGCAGAGTTTATAATTGCGCCACGGGCCTTGCACAACAGTGCGAGGCCTTATCACGTTTCATAGTCGCTACCAAATTGGGATGAATCTCCGGATCGCATGGGCGATGAAGAGCGTATCTACTTGAGCAAGCGCTCGGCCGGAACGCGTTTCGCTTTGACCCGTTGCGATATGCGGAGCAGGAATAATGGCGATCGTGATTTCTAGGCCGAGGACACGATCTGGCTACGTGTAAAGCGCCGTTCACGAAAATGACGGTATCGCCAATCGAATACAGATACACCTGGATTCGGTCGAATGGCCTGCAATCTTGCTACGAGCAAATCGATGTACTATTGCCGATCGTATGCGCGAGCTCAACCCTCTTGCGCGATCCTTTTAATCGCCGATGCATCGTGACCGCCTTCCATGGAGATTTGAGAATTGGAAGGCGAATCGTACTCGGATTGCGATTAACGTCGTGAGCATTGGCGTACGGAATATTTTGAGGCACAAGGATCAAAGTTCGTACGCGTGTAAGTCATATTGCATGCGTGGAAAATGATAAGTGGTTGCAGTTGCTTTATTTTATCTTTCTCGAAGCGAAGATATAACTCCTGCTCGAGGATCATGGTTTATACGATACAAGCAGCTGGACTTTTAGCAAGTTCCGTTAAACGGATTGCACCAGGTTTACGCGACCCGTCAATTTGACGGAATTCAAACTTTCCAATGAAATATTTCGAAAACCGCTTATATCGATTTCAACCGATTTGCATCGTAAATTAATCATTTCTTCCATAGATTTTATACACACTGTTTTTTTTTTTACTAAGCCCTCTACTTTTAAAGATTCATATGTGGTATGCCTATCTTTATGTGACGCTTATGTCGAAAATAATCCTTGTATTTCTGCTTCGTTCGCCACATTATTCGTCCAGTAGGAAATACAAGAGCGAAAGCGATGTCTTTATGTTCTACGTTTCCAATTCGTTATCTCAATCGCGCCTCGATAGTACAAACTAAAGCGGGTCGTATGACCTGAGTGTTTATGTGGGTCTGCTACGCAACCGTTATTTCCTATCGCCGAAAAGAGCTCAAGAGCAAGAGAAGATCTTCGGAATGAATGCTGCATTCGCAGTGTACGCACGGTTCGGAAAGATAGTGTCCAAAAGTTTCGGTTCTCGTAGAGAGTCTCCTCATATTGTAAGTATTTACAACGGGGTTATGGAATTAGGGCACAATATTTTTTTTACGTTGATCGATCCCCCTTTTCTAGCAATCATGCGTTTATCCAGGAGATATGATAGGATATCGAATAAAATCCTCGAGATCAATGAGGATTGTTCCGAGGATACCTCCGAAGAAGATGAATAGGAATTAGGCGAAGGCGAACCCGAAAGTGAATCTACACAATGCGTTGAAAGATTACAAGCACATAAATTTGCGCTGATATCCGAAGTATGAAGGAAATTTATAAGTAACAGCCAGGCTTGTTATAAGCCACATGAAAACATCTCAATAGATGAACAGTTACTTCCAACGAAAGCTCGATGCAGGTTTACGCTATATATATAATATTATATATAATATATTAC